>JAODAL010014710.1:0-86454 GCA_025379985.1 Phyllomedusa bahiana
TCAAAGGGCGACAAAGACAAAAGAAGGCCCCTGTGCTAAACAGTATAGGGGGCCCCCTTGTCCATAGTGCTCACCTAGAAAGCCCCATTACCATATGTTGGTTTAACAAGAGTTATCAGTAAATACAAGCTATGAAATATATTAGGCTATGTCTACACAGCACAGAAATACCGTCATATTTAAAAATACTGAAACTGCCGAGAATCTGCCGGTACACTGTGCTGCATAGACAGCAATGAAAAACGCATGCTGTAATCTATACAGCACGAGTTTTTAACCACCGCGTTATAAATCCAGTGGAATATACAACAAATTGCAAATTCTGCCAGAGTTTTGCTGTCGGTTTCCCGTTCATTCGATTGAACGGGCCAATGGCAAAAACTAAATCCACCCATGTTTTTTTGCACAAATAAGTAACAAAAACTGCGGTTCTTCATAGGACAAAAAAGCCAATGTTTTTTGTCCTATGCTGTGTGGCTCTAGCTTTAGTTTATGCCTTTGCACACAATGTAATAGACAATAAGAAGTTGCCTGTTGCATTGAAGGTAGCCATGGGACACCCTTACCTACTGGGCCCCTGTTAAGCTTCCTTCTTCCTTATGCTAGGCTTTGTTCCCATTTTTACAGACTGGGAGAGCAGATCTACAACAGGCTCTGTCCACATGATGAGTATTTCAGGAGGGAGTCAATGCAGATTCCAACTTGAAATACTCATTTATAAATGAAAGTAAATCCTCTCCATTGACTTCAATAGAAAATGCACGTTGTAGTTCATACAATGCATATTGTGTTGGTCAGGTTTCAGGAGTAAAAAAAAAAAAAAGTTATATAATACGTTCATTCTTATGTCATATTTCACTTGGAAAATTTGTCAAAAAGAGGTTTGTATGTCTTTTAGATGCAGGTCCAAAACCCCGTAGAAATTAATGGGACTCAATTTCTAACTATAAATCTACCGGAATCTGGTGGGGAAAAAAACCGACCAAAATCCACATGAAATAGTTCAACAGTCAAGGATATCTGATGGCCTCCACTGACATTGGATTGCTGGCCAGTATGGCCAAGTTTATGATGCTGTTCTGGTCCTGACAAGTGAAAACGTGATCATTATGTTATCTGAAATGTTTCTTTATAGGGGTTGTCAAATTTAATGATTTTATTTTCGTTTGGGGAATGGGTGATGAATAATAGAAATAAAAGTGATACTTACCTATTGTCTCCTGCTGGTGAAACTCTACAGTTCCCTGGAAACGGCTCCCCTTCACTCCTGGGTTCTGGTCACAGCACACAGGAAAGGCTCATGTTGCATTCACCCATTGTGGAGCGTAATCTGTGTCACAATGAGAAACCTTAAGTGAAGAGGAACAAGTCCCAGAAAATCCAGGGCTGACGCAGCAGGGGACCATTTTTTTTTTTTTTTTTTTTCCGGAGTCTAGCAACATTTAAATATAATATTAGAACAATGGAGATACCCTTTTAGCCTTTTAAAGTAAATAAATCAAGAACATGAGTGAGTTATAATATATCATTTATTGCACTGTCCCATCAACAATTTTTGGTTTTGAGTAGAAATAGCGAGTGATGGAAGATCATTATTACCATAGTAAAAACCCAAGGCAACTATTTTAACCTACAAGTACATAAGCCTACCGATTTTAGACATGACAAGTTCTGAAATGTATCTGTATTATGTCTAGAGGCACGTTTTATTCCATTCTTCTGACACAAGATAATCACGGATCTGAAATGGTTGGAAAATTGATCTGACTTTTAGTTCCAAAAGAAAGAGGGGAATTAGGTGGAAGCATTCTGTATATGATGACATGATACTCTTAAGGTACATTCAAATGGAGTATTTTAGAGCCAGAACATCAAAAATCTCTTGATTTCTACATGGTTTTTAAAAGTATTCATATTTTAAAGCAGATTTTGGGCACAATTTTTGACATGTTCCACTAGAGGTTGTACTTCACTACGTGACCAGGAAAACCCCACCCATATGTAAAGAAGGTGACCATAAAATGTCACCAATTTAACAAATAAAAATTACAATGGTTAAATATTGCTTCTGGAAAGAAGGAAATGGACTTAAAAGGGTTGTCTGACCATGCTGTTTTACAGAGCCACAGGCAGCTTCAGACTCACAATCTCTGATTAGGATACAGGTGGATCTACAGCAGTGATTATCAGTTCTGCTATTCCTAGCTAAGCCTTTTACAGTGACATGAGTGTAGGAGGTTTGTAAACTGTAGCGCAGAAGGCTAAATAGCTCAAAGTTTGTAGCTTATCAATAAGTAATGTAAACAAGATAAGGAACACAGCAAGTAACATCACCATCCAGACTACTGCTACATCCTCTAAAAGCAGAGAGAGGTGGCCGGTAACTGGGGAAGCTTGTGTGCAAAAGAAAGAGATAAGATCTACTTCTAATTCTGAATAGAAGCAAAATCGGAAAAACAATGGGCAACATGTCACAATATGCAAGCATCTTTTTTTTTGGTCTATTTTGCGCCAAAAATACTCTCGACGCCATATTCTCGATATAAATAAACTATAATATACCAAAACTAGACGCATTAGACGCCGAGCATGACACATTGTATAAATATAGTAGTGATGATACGCTGTGTGCCTCCATAATGCCATGCGCATATTGAGGCGCATTACGTACACTTGTAATGATACGTTATGCACCTCCTTTACGCAATGCACCTCGATAGGTGCATTACATACACTAGCAATGCGCCGCGATTGCACAATGTGCCTTTTTAAGCAGATTAAGTTTACTATGCAAGGTATGCCAGATTTTTGAAAGGATCGTACTTTCAGGTGCACTTACACTGATTAAATACGCCTAAAATCTGCCACGGCGATGCCAATTTTCGGACATGTTGCCCAATGTATTTGGTAATACAGTGGTCCCTTAAGTTACAGCGGCCTTGTACAGTGGCGACATGATTCATCTTTGGCACATTCAGAAGTGTTGTGTCTGCCGCCAATTGCGCCAAGTTTAGGCGTACAACTATTCATACAATACAACATTTTTAAAATACAATGGTCTTTCCTGAGATAATAAATGCTGAGTGTGGTTTCAAAGTATAATGTCCCAGGCACTGATCCAGCCAATTCTCATGAACATTTTACTTGTAAAACCTCTGTATTAGTGAAGTGCATGCAGGCGCTGGTGGTCTATAGCTCCTCTCTACAGTACAATGTGATACTACATGACCTGTACTGCTCTTACATGTGCCAGGATAAGCAGCTCATGTGGGTATCAATTGAGGGTCCCTTTTTTTTTTTTTTCTTTTGGTCTGGTACATTGTGTATAAAGTACATGATCCTAAGATGCTCCTATCCTGGAACAGAAAGTGATTTCCAGCTTCCAGCAGCTCTTTCTGACGTAATATGTAGAGCTTTGATGCCCGGGAACTAATTACCAGTTTTCCACAGAGTTATGGTTTCTACATACTATGGACGTCCTGGAACCAATTAAAGTTGTATCTAAGGGACCACTGCAGTCTTTATCTGTGACTAGATGTTTAAAGTTAATCAATAAAATGAGAATACCCTTTTAAAACATAACTTTGACTAGCCATCTACAACATACATTACTATCTATAGTTCTGAGCCACTGAAGTCATTGATCCAGGGATTTATTCTGATTTCCAGATTGGAGTCAGGAAGAAATTTTTTTTCCCTAAAAAGAGGACAATTGGCCTCTACTTCATGGGGTTTTTGCCTTCCTCTGGATCAACACTATAGGACAATGGGTTGAACTTGATGGACATCTGTCTTTTTTTCTGCCTTACAAACTATATTACTATGTAAGTAAAAATAGAAAAAATCCAATCACACCCATGACAAGATGATACACTGGGTACGGAAAGTATTCAGATCCCTTTAAAATTTTCACTATTTGTTTCATTGGAGGCATTTTGTAAGATCCAAAAAGTTCATTTTTTTGCTCATTAATGTACCCTCTGCTTCCCCCTCCCATCTTGAAAGGAAAAAAAAAGAAATTTCGATATTTTTGCACATTTATTAAGCAAGAAAAACTGAAATATCACATGGTCTTAAGTATTCAGACCCTTTTCTTAGTATTGAGTAGAATCTCCATTTCGAGCTAGTACAGCCATGAGTCTTCTCTCCAGTTCCCTCAGGTTGGATGGGGAATGTTAATGGACAGCCATTTTCAAGTCTCTCCAGAGATGCTCAAATGGGTTTAGGTCAGGGCTCTGGCTGGGCCAGTCAAGAATGGTCACAGAGTTGTTCTGAAGCCACTGCTTTATTTTAGCTGTGTGCTTAGGGTTATTGTTTTGTTGGAAAATGAACATTCGGCCCAGTCTGAGGTCCAGAGCACTCTGGAAGAGGTTTTTATCCAGTATATCTCTGTTCTTGGCCACATTCATCTTTCATTCAATTGCAACCAGTTGTCCTGTCCCTGCAGCTGATTAACATCCCATTAGCATTTTGGTGCCACCACCTTATTTCACTGTTGGGATTGTATTGGGAAGGTGAGGAGCCTTGTTTCTCCACACATACCGCTTAGAATTAACACCAAAAAGTTCAATCTTCATCTCATCAGACCAGAGAATCTCATTTCTCATAGTCTGGGATCCTTCATGTTTGTTTTTTCAAACTAGATGTGGGCTTTCATATGTCTTGCACTGAGGAGAGGCTTCTGTCGGCACACTCTGCCATAAAGCCCCAATTGGTTGTGGTGCTTTCTCCCATCTCCCTACTGCATCTCTGGAGCTCAGCCACAGGGATCTTGGGGTTCTTCTTTACCTCTCTCACCAAGGCTCTTCTCCCACGATTGTTTAGTTTGGCTGGACGGCCAGGTCGACGAAGAGTTATGTTCATCCCAAACGTCTCCCATTTAAGGATTATGGAGGCCACTGTGCTCTTAGGAACCTCAAGTGCTGCAGAAATTCTTTTGTAACCTTGGCCAGATCTGTGCCTTGCCACAATTCTCACTCTGAGCTTCTTGGGCAGTTCCTTAGACCTCATGATTCTCATGTGCTCTGACATGCACTGTGAGCTGTGAGGTCTTATATGGATAGGTGTGTGACCTTCCTAATTAAACACAGCTGGACTCCAATGAAGGAGTAGAACCATCTCAAGGAGCATCAGAAGGAAATGGACAGCATGTGAGTTAAATATGAGTGTCACAGCACAGGGTTTTATATTTTAGAATAGAGATGGACAATTGATTATAACGAAGTGGAATTCGTTTAAAATTTCGGGGAAAATTGGGTTTCTGAACGAAGTCGAATTTTGGGGAATTCGCGGAACAATTTTTCTTTTATTGAAAAAAAGGCTGCGAGCATTGGCTTACGGGGGCAAAAAAATTGGGAGGAAAAAGGGATAGCCTACATGACATGTGCAGAGATAAAGCCAACAGAGTGGGCGGGTTCCCGTGACGTCACCGCACATAAAGCCCGGGGCACGACCGGGGAGCTATACCGCTCTCACGTACGGATTTAGAAGGGCTCCCAGCTGCTTTTGATATTCTTACAAAGAGCTCATTTTATACAGCGATTTTTGGGGGTGCACAGCTTGCCCTCAGAGACGCTTCTTTTTAACCGTTCTAATTCTTATTTTGTGGGGTTTGGAACTGAAGTCCTGGGTCCAATGCAGTGCATAAACTTTTTAAATGCTATCTTCACAACACTTTGAATACCCAAAGGGGTTATCTTACCCGTTCCTGTTTATTCTTTAAAGAAACAGCTTTTTTGCAACCCAAATACCACTTCTTTTTTTGGTTGCTCAATTCTTTTGTGCAATTTACACCCGGGGGGTAATTAAACATTGTTTGCGTTGTGGTCCTAAAAGAAACCTTCTTTTTCACCCCCAAAAGAAGCAATTTTGCCTGTACAAATTTCATTCCAAAAGGGTTAATTAACCCCTTTTTGTGCTTTTATATTCAGTAAAATACATTTTTTTTTAAACGACCATACAAGAAATTTTTCCTGGCCATTTGTGGAGGCAATTTATATCCAAGGGTTACCCAAGCTGTTCCTGGTTCATTTGGAGTCAAATACAGGGTGTTATTTATCATAACAATACTTCAAAAACGTTCTGTACATTTTAGAAAAAAACAGTAGCAACAGAGAGTGGCGGGTTTCTTCACCTGCAGTGCAGTGCCACAAACTTTCCCTGGAGCAGGCCCAGGTCACAGCCGCAAGGGGACACCAGCGGGGGGCACTCGGTGAGGCCCAACTCCACTGTCATTTTTGGGCCGGTGCGCCCACAACCCAAGGGGTTTTTTTGATTGGTTACTAGGTCATCCATTTCCCCCTCCCAGGAAAACGACAACCCCCCAAAGAGGGGTGGGAACGTCAACACAACCCTTAGTTGGCCCATGGCCGGGGAGCGGGTCAGGGCCCTAAAAACCTTCCTCAACCCGCCTCTGTCCCATCCGTTCCCTCAGCCGAGATCTCATGGGTTGGGGCTAGCCCCACTATATACGAGGAGAAAAATTTTGAGGAGGGCATCAGCAGTATTGGAGCGAAGAAATGGGGCCTTCCCTGCTTTTTGCAGGGGCGGCAAAGATAGATGTGGACAGTAGCATGGGGGTCAGTTGTGAGAGGTAAGCCTCGGCATACCAAACCGGTGATGGGGACAAAAGTGACATGAAAACACAAATCGTGATGTAGCCGACCGCACTTGGAGGGGGTGAGGCAAGGGTTAATCATCGTCAGGAAAAGGGGGGCGTCAGCTTGCGCGACAGGCAGCGGTGCAGCCAGAAAATGGGTTGTGTGCCTGAGTCGCAAAATAGCACGTGTGGGGGTCGGACCCAAAAGCGCCCGAGGTAAAATACCCGCTTCGAGGCCCAAGAAAGTAGCGGCACGGGGGCTCAGCAGGCAGCAAGGGTAGTAGTCACTAGGGGGGGCGTTGGCGGTAAAAATCAGATATTTGGCGGTGTGGAGTTCTTTGCAAGGGCCCCGGGGGGACTGAATATGTGTATATGAAAAATTTTAGGCAGAAAGTGAAGCGTGGCCGGGGAGCAATTTTTGGCACCACGCCCCCCTCAACACATGCAGCATCCCCCATCCGGTGGTTGGAGAAATGTGGCTCAATGTGGTGGCCCTTCCTGCCCCCGCAGCAGCACAGCGCCCAGTGGCACGATGCCATTGCATTCAGTAAAGGGCTCCACCACCTCTGAAAAGGGAGCTGTTTCTCTTTGCCCATCTCCCGGTCCAGATGCTCCTGCTCCTCGCTACTCAGGGCGCCAGCAGTTGTTCAGCGGGGGCGTTTTCAAAGACAAACAGTATGCGTCCAACCATCCTAAGGTCAGAAGTGATTCCCCTGTCCAAGTTGTTGGTCTCCTTTCTCTCCCTTTCCAGATGGGGCCTCTGTACCGTTCAGAGAAAAAATGGTTTTGTGCCGACCAGATGGGATTTCCAAGCTGAAATTTCTTTTCCAAAAAGGCAGTACCACACTTAAAATAAATATGTAGAACAGAAGGGGGGGCCAGTCCTTGAGCTTATGGGTTTTGTTCCTAGGTGCACGGCAGCGGGACGTCTGGAGCTGTAACTACGGTCGGGGCCAGACATTCCTTTACGGCCCACTGGGTAAAATGTCTCCTCCCCGGGCCCACACCAACAATTGGAAGGGACGCCGCTTTCTCCCCCACATTTTTCAAACTGCGGCTCCTGCCCCCAAATGTCCCCCCCCTCCCCCTCCACCACCACCTCCAAAAGTACTGCCCTTTATACCACATGTGTGGGGCAAGGGGGTGTCCACCAGTTCTACACCGGGTTTTTCCTCGGCGAACGAAGTCACCAGGGGAGGGAACTCCCGCTCATGCAGCAAGAAATCGTTTTTGGCTTTCTCCGCGCCAACTGCAAATCGGACCAGGTAGGGACCAAGGGGAGAAAACATGGTGTCCGCGCTGCACCGGAGGGATGGGTCCTGCCCCTCATGGCGCACGTTTTCAATCTGGTTGTGAAAAGGTTCCTGAGTCTTCCCCCCCGATCTCAGAAGATTCTGAAAATGGCCAGGAAACTGTGATCACTTCATCCATTCCCCAAACCAGGAAAAAACCCCCCTTGAGTTGCAGCAGCAAACGGCCTCCCCGGGAACCACATTGATATGCGAGTTTCCACCCTTGGAATTCCCGCCTGCACATGTTGGCCGACTGTATAATAGAGAAAAGCCATTAACGATTTTTTGATGACCAGGGGGACAGGAGTACTCCCCTTTTTATCTTTGAATCAGCAGTGCCCTTTTTTTAGGCCATTTGAGGGGGTGACGTTTTTGTCAGTCACCAGGACTCGGGATGAAAAACGTCATTCCACTCTTCAGTCCCGGAACAGATGCTGAAAAATCTGTCGGGCAGGGGACTGCAACGTGGCGACTACATCCGCGGCCACATATCCCCCTGGGGACTGAAATGGAGGAGGAGGGCATGGAGCAGAAACAAATTTTCGGTGAAAAAAGTGGGATTTTTCTACCCAGGTGACAAGAGGAGGGCAAGACGCTGGAGGAGGTAAATGGAATGGGAAACGAGGCAGATGACCCCCAAGCACCATGGCTATACAGTGGAGATGGAGGGAGGGGGGCCCCCCCGGGGCACTTGTGCAGATTGGCCCGCGATGCGATTTTTCCTACTGTGACAGCCAATATCAGCATCCGGCGAGGGGTGACTTCGGTCTCCACCCCATTGGGGCCCTCGCTAACCCGGGCCAAAATGGGAGCCTTTTTTCCCGCTATTGAGAGGGAGGCAAATTCAAATACTATAGGGAAAACCTCCGTAGTCAGTTGGCCCTGCCTATGTGCGGCATCGCCCCCTCTGACAGGTCTGACTGGGGGTTCTTTAGCGCCCTTTCACGCCCGGGGGTGCCGGGGGAAAGTGGGGGGGGGGGGGGTTGGAGCAGTACCAGCTCCTCAGTACAACCTAATCTGGAGTCACGATGAGCGCTTTCCCTTCACCCGCCTAGTGAGGGGGCGTCGCCAGCACAGCAGGCCTGGAGCAGACCCTGCACAGAGGTGGGGGGCCTCTTGGACGCACTCGCCCCCCCAGTTAGAAGATGCTGGACACGGGCAGTCAAACGGATGTTGGCCGCAACTTGCCCAGTTTGCAGTGGAGAAGCTGTCCTGTCCGGCCAGTAGTTGTGGCTCAAGCGGGGGGTTTTGTGCGGGGGGGGCCCTGTTCCCAAGGAGAACCCCTTTTTTCCCCGGGAAAAAGGGAACGACTGACCTTTGTCAAGATGAATCGGGCGTGGATCGGGCCCGGATTTCCACACAAACCAATGCCCTTAGGTGTGGACTAATCAGCCAGACGCCTCACCCAAAATGTGAGAAATGAGCGGGTTTTCAAAACTACCGGCCCAGCCACTATTCGATGCCGCCCCCTGCCTGAGCCACACATCGCTTACAGTTTCTCCATTTTTGCCCCCACCGACCATCTTTTCCCGGGGCGGTATTGCCCACCCCCCCCTCCAAAACCCCGTCATTGGCCACTGGTTTTTACCCCCATGCTGTGCTGTGGCTGCGCCGTACATCCACCCTGCATTGGTACTCGTGGCCTACTCCAGTTTTGCCACCCCCCAGAAAAATCATTGTGCCATGCCTGACCCCATGTTGCGCTGCCGTGACCTCCCCCACAGTTCATTGTGCCACTCTGTGGCCTACTCCTGTTTTTTTCCACCTCCAGAATGTAATTGGCCACTCTGACCTCATGTGCGCTTGGCTGTGCCGTCCCTCCACATTCTGTCATTTTGCCACTCTTTGGGCCCACTACTGTTTTGCCACCCCCAAATGTAATTGTGCCTGCCCTGACCATGCTGCAGCTGGGGCTTCTGCCATACCCTTCACAAATGTCCCTTGTGCCACTCGTGGCCTACTCCTTTTTTGCCACCTCCAGAATTCATTGTGACACTCTCTGACCCCATGCGCTGCTGTGGCGCTGCCGTCACCTCCACATTCTTCATTGTGCCCCTGTGGCCTACTAAATGTTTTTGCCACCCCAGAAAGTCTTGTGCACTCCTGACCTTCCCGGCTGCTGGGGCTGCCCCGAACCTCCTACCTGTCACTGATGTTGCCACCCGAGCCTCAGCTTGTTTTTTTTTTCCCGCTTCGCTGGGTGATTTATCAGGGTTTTCCCTTCAGTTTTTTTGGGCAGCCCCTTTCCCCCTTAAGTGCCCCGGGAATTTTAAGTGAATCGATCAAGACGGGGCAGTCGGCGGTCTACTAAAACACACATTGATGAAGACCAAACCAAGCTCTCTCGCTATTTAAGATGGGCCCAAATTCTACGCACTCTGCAGGGTCTGTGCAGCCCGGAAATAGCTGTTTTTTAACGCGATTCGTCCCGAAGTAATTCGGACCGAAACGAATTTTGTCGGAAAATTCGGCGAAGTCACCGAATCTAATTTTTGAGAAATTCGCCCATTTCTACTTATGACCATGTGATATTTCAGTTTTTCTTGTTTAATAAATTTGCAAAAATATCTGCATTGCTGTTTTTGTTTTTTCAAGATGGGGTGCCCAGTGTACATCAATTAATAAAAAAAAAATTAACTTTTTTTGATCTTACCCAATGGTTGAAATGAAACAGAGTGAAAAATGTAAAGGGGTCTGAATACTTTCCGTACCCACTGTAGATTCAAGTAAGAAATCTCTGGTCATAATGCTTCCTTCGCTGGACACAGTAATTGGGAGGAGAGATCTGACCCTAATGCTCTGCTTCCACTTGTCCAGCAACTCTCTGACCAGAGATTTATTTTGTTATTCTATCAACTTACCATGGCAACGGCAGGATTGTGTGGTTTGCCATTTATTTTCTATTTTTATTTTAATGGCTTAGGTATATATCACTAAGTTTAGACATGTATGAACCCGGCACCGGATTGCCAGCTCTACCTTTATTTTTAATAGGAACTGATACGACAGTGTTTCACAGCTCTTTATAAATGTGCCCCAATTTAAGTCAAAAATAGTCTCAACCATGGCACTTTGAAACTTGTATGGCACATGTGTGATACATTTGTGGTGCAAAGTACTACTTTGGCGTAACACGCCCCTTCATTTTTGGTGTATTCAATAATGTTGTGTCTGCCGCAGATTGCGGCTAGTTTAAGCGTACAACTATTCATACATCTATAGAACAAGTCTATGACAGTTTGTTTGGATCAAAGCATTGAAAAAAAAAGGCACAGCCCCATTCATGCATGCCTAAGTGATATAGATAACTAAGTTATGTTTTAATCCCTTAATGACCACCCTCCGTCTTTTGATGTTACTGCAGACATCAAGGTCTGTGGTGCCCGGCGCTGCAGCAGCGCCAAAAACTGGGCTGTACATCACAGCCCTGTCCCCTAGCGCAGCTCCTGCAAGCACTGGGGAGCAGTGGAAACCTCCACTCCCCGGCGCTTAACCCTTTGAATGCCACGTATTCAAAATGCTTTCCCCTGCTCTGTCTGGTGATCAGGACACCCAGTAACCATACAGAGCCCAGGGAATGGCTGCACAGTAAACCCTGGACACCTAGAGAAGCCCCAGGGCTATCTGTCTAAGAAGCCAGCAATCAGCGCAGACTGTGTGCTGCCCTGATTGCTGCCTGTGCCAAACTGACAGATATAATGTATGAATATGCTAATACATTACGAAGTGTAAAAAAAAAAAAGTAAAACAGTTATCCCTTCATGGGATTTAAGAAAAAAACATAGCGTAGAAAAAATAAATAAAATAAATAAAAAAATAAAAATAAATATTTGATAAAAAAAAATAATTGTGCATACATTACACATACAAAAAAAACCTGTAGAATTAATCTAACAAGTTTGAGTGTGAAATTTGGTGTAAAAATGTAAAAAAAATTCTGCAATAATTTATAAGTGAACTTAAACTATTCCCCCACAAAGTACAACTGGTCCCGAATAAAACAAGGCCTCATAGATCTGCATCACTGAAAAAATAAAAAAGTTGTGACCTGTTGAAGCGCAAGGAGGCAAAAACTAAAAATGTGCTGATCATTAAGTACTGTTCAGGTATTCAGCTTAAGGAGTTAGATCTGTTTTTTTTTTTATTTCCAGTGACAAACTTACACCATCCGTGTGTTCAATGTTTCAGGATTAAGATCTACTGTGGAATCCATTGTGGATTCAAATGCAAATCTGCACTAAGTAGCAACAAAGTAGATTTGATGCAGACTTTCAGCCTCTAGTTGACTTCAAGAAGTAGCAGGCCGTTTTGGATTTTTTTTTTGCAATTGTCTTTCAAGTCTATGACGATAAACTCTGCAGCTTAAACAGGCAGCTTGTAGGTGAATTCATATTGAATTTACATGAAAAAGCTCTTTGTGAACAGAGGTCGCAAAATAGGCAGACTACTTCTTCACACTTCTCATCAGAAGCAGTGACCTAAGAAATAATAGATCCTTGAGTTCAATGATCTTCCCTTAAATTCTAACACTGCCATCTGCACGGTGTAAGAGAAATCAACAGCAATCTATTCAAGAATTCAGCATTTTTCTAGGCCAAATGTGAAGGGAATTCCATTAAAAATGTTACCACTGAATACTTCTGTAGGACATATCTTACTATAGTTCATATTGAAAATCACTGTCTAACTATAAACTATTATATACAATTGTAATGCAGTCATACAGGAGAAGAAAAACATTCTTGCCTCCTTCCACAAACAGCGCTACATCATCCCTCAATGGAGTGTGTCTGGTATTGAACTAATTTCTATTAAATTAATTGAAACAAGAGATAGGTATTTTGTGCCACATCTTGGAAGAAGCATCCCTTCAAGTCATATCCAACTGACTTAAGAGCCTTGAAACATGACTGGGGATGTTAAGCCAATCCAGTAACTCCTAAATAAGGAAGAGCCTCCCTATCTATATACAGCTTTTTTGGGTACTTTTCCCCTCAGGATTCTGACTGGGTGGGAGGACTGTAACTTGGCCCTAAAGGAGTAATGTTTCTCTTTGAGGAGAGCATTATAAAGTAAAGAAAAAATTATTATGGTCCATGCAATGCTCCCTGGGAAAATATGCAAATAAGTTGTAGGAAAGAGAATGAAGTCAATGGTGCTGCCTATTGCAAGTTATTTCAAGTTATATCTGACCTATTAAATAGCCTTGAAACATGTATCTGAGACCTGATTCTCTTCCCTAGAGTGTATTTTCATATTTTCCCAGGAAGCATTGCATGGTCTGTAAGTCTCCCTTCACTTTATGGTGCTCTCCTCAAGAAGAAACTTTACTCCCCCATAAGCAAAGTGAATGGGAGTGAGCTGCAATATCACACAACCTCTAAACTGGTATTGCACTGTTTTTGTTACAAAGCAACCTTCTCTCATCAACTTAATCCCTTCTTGTTTCTTGGCTGTGAAAAAGTAAATTATAAGTAAACCAAACTGAAGCTGTGAGAAATATGTCCTGCCACTGATATCCAACCTTGTATTCATTATAGAATAGGGGAGTTTGTCAAAATCTGACTTACCAGTTCACCTTCTAAAATGTGTTGTTTGCATGTTCTTGGTCATATCAGATTCGGATTAAAGAGATGTAATAATTCTTACTTCCTAACCACAAACAGACTTTATCAGATTGTAAGTCTTGTATAGGAGTTTCTACTATTTTCTCCAAATTATAATGTATGTTTAGACCATTGGTATAAGTTTTAGAATGTACTGCAATTTTAATACTGAAGTTAATAACCTGTTGCCACAACATATATTTATACTTTCTTATGTTTATGTGTTATATGTTTTGTTATTTTTGATATCACTGTAAAATATTGAAAAAAAAAATCCTAACATCCTGCAGCTTTCACTTTGGCTACTAGGCCTAATAATAGTCTGACACTTACTTTTCTGTAGAGAAAACTTTGCAGCAGTCTCCTCACTTTCAGCACAGGCAGGGTTACACTCAATGGTGACACTGATGTGTATAGATAACAGAGGATCCACCATTCACAACAGGAGTCACAGCTCCCCCTCTCTCCCTCCCTGCACACTGACTTCATCCTTAGTTACAGATCATGTCTAGAAAACTCTCCTATAGAAATCAATGGGACTGATCCTGTTCACAGCCTTCTATGACCATGTAGCTGCTATAAAGCATCTGTCTAAATGCTGTTAAAAGCAGCTCGGGCAATATGGCTGCCTCCATAATCATATACAGAAAACAAAATAAAAAAAAATCTACAATTATAAAATAAAAATAGCTAAGAAGAAAAGAATATGTATCAGTATCTTGTTTTAGTTAGTAAAAATGTTATGCTAATTTCGAATAATTTATGCATTTACTCTTGAAGCTTATTTTCAGATTAGCAGTTTAAACACTTTGGACTTATTTAGCTTCTATTGACTGCAATAAATACATTTTTTGTAGAATCCATAGCACACAAGTCACACATCTTTGTGTATGCTGCAGGAAGATTCTGTACAGATATGTGGTTCAAGTAGAACCTCGAATTTGAGAAGTTCGGTTCGAACTCGAACCGAACTTCGAACCACATTAAAGTCAATGGGAGAAGATGATCTAGTTATTTTTTGATACACCTACAGGTGAGTAGTAGCTGGCATTAGCATCCATAACAGTAAAATGGATACGTGGGACAACTTAGTGAAGAAAATTTGGCTCTAAGAGTCACATAAAAAAATTCACAGGCACAAGTTCCTTTCAATGGCTAACTGAAAAGATTAGGACAGTGTAGCTATAGGAGGTGCAGCGCTAGCAGCTGCTACGGGGCCCCTTGGACACCTAAGAAGACACCGGTATTGGAAATGGCACATGGTAACTGGCAGGAGCTCTCTATCACTTTTTGTACCAAGGCCCAAGAAAATGTCATATATGTGGTGGCAGCAACAACATCCTAACAGGGAGCATGGAGGTTCAGCTGGCAGAGCCAAAGTTATAGGGGGTGCAGTGGTAGGCAGGGCTGCCATCAGTCATCTATTAATTGTTTCAGAGCCCCATGCAGCTAAATCAAATGGGGCCCGCACCCATTAATAGTTCCTATTTTTAACATATCACTGGGCTCCTTTTTGATTAGGGCCACTGACAGGAGTACTGCCCTACTAGCACACCTGTCACCCCTTTTACAGTAGCCTGACCCCAAAACCAGCAAAAATGACCTTATGGACACAATAAAATTAGCAAGAAGAAATGAGTATGTGAAATAAGCTTTATTTTTTCAATAGGACCTTCACTAAAGGTGTATTTTACAGTGGCCTGATCCCAAAGCCAGAAAAAATGACCTTATGAACACAATAAAATTAGCAAGAAGAAATGAGTATGTGAAATAAGCTTTTTTTCAATAGGACCTTTGCTAATGGTGTCTTTTACAGTGTTCTGACCCCAAAACCAGCAACAATTATCTTTTGGACATTCACAATAAAATTAGCAAGAAGAAATTACTATTTAAAACAAGATTTTTTTGAATAGGACAAATAGGATAAATATTAAAAAGGCAAGATTTGTTCAGTCTCTTATTGAAGAACTGTACTCAACAAATCAAGTGTTCTTAGATGCCTATACTTTGCAATGGGCAATTAGGATTATAAACAGAATTTTTTTCTATGCAATGTTGGTGGAAACTCACAACAAATCAAGTGGTCTTAAATGCCTATACTTTGCAACAGGTAAATAGATGATAAAAATGTTTTTTTCTATGGAATATCTATACAAAACTACCTAACTTCCTAACTATTGCTGTGTATAATTGCCTAAGCTAGTTGCCCCCCCCCCCTCACCTGTGTAATCTCACTAGCAGCTTTTCCTGTGTTAAATCGCTATTAAATAGTGTTTCTGCCTACTGGCAAATCAGCAGACACAGGCAGCAGTGTGTTCCCTACAGAGAGTAAGGTGGAAATGGTGTTCAAAAGGAAATACAGTGACATACACATAAGTTTGTCATGTGATTTTAGCAGCCAATGAGATCCCTACACCCTCACTGGAGATATTTGTGACCCCCCCCCACCCCCACCCCTGGCTGCCAAAACAAAAGGAAGCAGATGAAAAAAGGCGCTGAACGCCTATGGCGAACCCAAACTTTTTACAGAACTTGCAGCAAAAAAATTGGTTCGGCTCGGGTTTGGAAAAAAACGTGGAGTTCGTGCCAAACTAACCATTTTCCGAATGGTTCGGCTCAACACTAGTGAGGATTTACAACACACATGAACATATCCTTGGACTTTAGTTTCCCTGCTAACTGCTGTACAGTGATTTGTGTCAGGTGCAAGTCTTTTTGGTCATGCAGTCAGTGTTTAATTGTGGCTGTCATTGTGGTTTATATGATATGCCTGATGTGTTTTTTATTAGTGTTACTTGAACCTGTGAATGTTTGGTTCAACACCGATTCTACTGATCTTGTGAAAAATTCAGGTTTGAGATGTCCCAAAGCCAAATTGTTTCACTCTGACCCCAATCCTAATCCTAACCATAACCTTAACTGTATATTGAGGTTAGGGTTTCTATATTTACTGGATTGACAAAGATTAACCTACCATTCCCTGGGGCTATGTCCCACAGTGCTGTTGCTCCAACTCTAGTTTTTGTCTGACATCACTTCTAACCAAATGCTAGGTTATCTTTGTTACATTGCATAGGAAATGAGGTCAGATTAACATGACATCAGAGCCACTTTACCAAGCGACTGGAAGAGCTAATAAACAAGTAGATTAATCCTTTCAAAACCACTAAAAAAAGACCCTAACACAATTTAGGGAAAGGGTTAGGAATGTGGTAAAATTTTTGGCAACTGTTGGCAAAAACTGATTCAGGTTAACCCAAATCAAAGCATTTGCATCTGGTTCAAAATTGACTTTGACCCAAATGTAAAGCACAACTCTATTTATGATGAATTAGAGGGGGACACAAACAACAGATTGTCCTAGATACTATATAAGTGCTGATGCTCGAGTTTGGGGTGGTCCAAACCCTACGCTGGATCTCACGGACACTATTGAGGTGTCATCATGTGTTACTGCTCTCTGGAAGGGTTTATAGGGCATAGTGCACCCAAATGGGAATAAGTCCGGAGAGTCAGGGGTCAGCAGTAAACCAGTGTACTTCTTTAATGGAGGAGCTCAAGTGCAACACAATACAGGCAAGACACTGAGCGGCTTCTCCTCCTGGTCGACACAGCTTTGAGCTGAGGAAAGACCAGGGCTAGTTGTCCCACTCTCTCTCAGAAGGCTCGAGTACTGGTGTCCCAAAATCTGGGGCTTATTCATCTAGCTGGCTTCCGAGTCAAAGGGCTGGTGACCAGAATCTGTAGCTTAGTATCTTCAGAATCCTTTTCTGGTCCACAGTTAGTCTGGCAGAGTCTCTTCTGCTAACCACATAATCTTCTAATGGGAGGGATGGAGTGGAGAAGCACAATCCTTACAACAACATTTTTACAATTTCAGCCTCTCATTCATTTGTATAGAGCTTCAAGTCTGCCCTAAGGGAAGGACTAAGCATCTTTTCCAGATGGTGCAAAGGTCACTGTCTGAGTTTTTTTTCTTTCAAAACTCATCTGTACATCTCCTAGCAAAGTGGAAAGTTACCAAATTCTCAGTCCATAGACAGCAAGTCTCAGTCTCTCAGTATTAGCTGGCTATCTGTTCATCCTTTCACAGTGCAGATGATAAGGCACATTAACAGAACATATTATGATAAACAATTGAAGCTTAGTTCAACAATCTAAAACAGTACAGAAGTACATAGCAGTATAAACCATGATGTCTAGAGCATAGAGCACTTGTTAGGTAAGCGTAGCTAATTCATTTCATGGTTCACAATCTTTTTATTCACCAGTATTTGTGAACTCTGAAATTAATTCACTACACTCACATACCACAATGAAAGTCAATAGGAAGCTATTTTTTATGGGGACAGTGTGTCCCTTACATGCTGTACAACCACACACGTCCACCCATGTGTTGGTGTGAGTTCAAGACTGAATGGCTAAAAATAGATGCACATGTACTACACATTTATAATGAAGATTTATACAGAGCTAATAAAAAAATCACTATTCATTTTTATCAATTCCATTATTATTATTAATTTTTATTGGTCATAATGATAAACATACTAATAATAGTTAATCTATGTAGTGCATGTGCATAAAATCCATACAATTCTCTCATAAAACATTGTTCCTTGAAAGCAACAAAACAATTTTCCTTCTAATGTAAACAGATGTTTCTTTCGAACAATCACGTAATTTATTAATGTGACCCCAAGAGTCCTTTCCAAAGCATTCAGAGTGCTATCATTGTGATATAGTTCATTAACTTCCTCAGCGATCCTTACAGAATGGTGTTCTCATTAATCACAATGGAATGATCGCTTTTGGCTGTTGCCACAAGAATGATTTTGATTAGCTTTCTAAACAGACACACTGCAGGCCTGAGACTAGATAAAATTTATCATTTTAGGATTAAACGAATCCTATTTCAGGAGATATCAGTTATCACTTTCTGGCATATCAGCAAAAAGAAGAAAAATATTTTTACATTTGATATTCCATGTTTTGTGAGTTACTTGTGCATGGATCTTTCTTTACACTACAGTATTTGGCACAATAATATGTTATTTGGATTTAGAGATCTTTGGTTGAATGTTGCAAAATAAGCCATCTCCAAATATCATCGGAAGTGAACATCTAGGGTATGTTCACACGGCATATTTGCAAGCCATATTTCAGGGAGTAATAACGGCCAAAAGCCCAAATTACGGCCCTCAAATATGGTAAAATCATAGCACAGAGCGTTTTAGAAGTAAGCGCTTGTAACTCATGAGCAGGTAGTGGATCCACTGGACCACCGCAAGCGATGATAAAAGCCACGCCAGGGAGCGGAATATAAGTAGGTCCCGGTATTCACCAGAGTCTACCAGGTCGCTACCCCTGACGTGACATGCTTGCGGTGGCAGCCGAGGTGTAGCGTGGCACAAAATCGTAAGGCTAGACATAGTCGGGGACAGGCGGTAAGGTCAGGACAGGCGACAATGGTTTGTGGTCGAGGGACGGAGGCAATGGTACGGTTCACGGTGAAACAGACAAGACTCCAGGAAATCCTTTCTCTAAAGGCTAATGGCCACTAAAGATCTGGCAAGGTCACATTATAAGTGGAGCCTTGATATAGGGTCAGCGGCCGGCAATACCAAGTACCGGCGCGCTGGCCCCTTAAATCTGAGCGAGCCGGCGCGCGCGTGCCCTAAGGGGCGGGGGCACGCACTGGCCGACAGGAGGATGCTGACGGACAGGAGCGCGGCTGGGTAAGTATATGCAGCTCGGGGAACAAGGGCATCCGCGGCCCGATACGCGGACCGCAGCGCCACTCGCCGCCGGCACCATGGCACGTACAGAGCTACAAATGTGGATTGCGGGCTGCGGTGCCATTTGTAACATCGCTAGCTAGTGGGTACCTGTAAAACACCCGGCGTATAGTGGCTCACACAGTATGCATCGCTATATGCCAGGATTAAGCCGGGTGAACTTACCCTTAATGGCAGATATAAAAAAATTATACAGTACAAAGTGACATGAGTTTAGATACTTGAAAATCACACATTGCATATGGAGTCGCTCTTTTTTTGTATACTAACATCCTGATGTAGTCATCTTTACCTCTTTTAACTTATCTGACTGGCAAGGACAAAGGATCACAATGGGAATATGAACCTGTGGTCTCACACCGGCTGGGAGTTTTAAAGGTGTTTTTTTTCCAAAATATTTATAGCCACATATGAACAGATGTAGTAAACTTTAACTTGACACTGTTTACTTCTCACGACTTGATGCAGCAAACTTTGACTTGACAGTTTCAATGGGACAGACTGTGTGATGTCAATTTAAAGTCTGTGTCATAGTCTGTAACACATTATTTTTAAGGGGTCAGTGGTGTTTTAAAAAAAAAAAAAAAAACATTATTTACCTTCCCGGTTTCCTGCCACCACTGTTCTGATGTTTTCCAGCTCCTTACTCTTTACCATCTATCTATGAATGGTCTTTCCTGTGTTTTGAGATGGGACCAACAAGTAGTGAACTGCTGAGACCTGGTGCAGCCAGCCCGTGGCCTCAGCTTTCAGTTGTTATACACATAGGCTACTGAGGAAGTGATGGATCTGTAGCTGGCACAATCTAGAGGGTCCATTCCATATTTTAGAATCACTGTTAGGAAGGGATGAGACATTTGTGAAGTGATAGGGTCCTCTTCTAAGAAAGTGTTAAAGAGAGAAGTCATTCTGGAAACTAACATGCTGAAAAAGTGATATAATTAGTGGAGACTACTACTGTTTTCTGTGTCTCAAATATAATGTATACCAGCATAAAACAGTATTAAGTAGATTTTGCTTGGTCTATTGAAGTCAGCTATATCATGGGTATGCTGCGACATACCTTTCAGAACCTTCTTGGTGGTATTTTTTTTTATATATATACCCACTGTACAGTGCATTCATGTGATGTGAACAAAGCCTGACATGGGGCATGGACTTGTTCTGTCTACCTGGACAATATACATTCCTAACATTACATCTAGTGGACACACAATACTTTCATCCAACACTAAAGGCCTCATGTAAGAAAACTATCTAGGTCTAAAACTTTATCTGTTACCCATAGCAACCAATCAGAGCACTCCTCTCAATTTTTCAGTGCACTATCGGAAAGGAAAAGGGAGCTCTGATTGGTTTCCATGGGCAATAAAGAATGTCTTAGACCTAGATAGTTTTCTTTCATGAGGCCCTTAGTGTTGGATGAAAGTAATGTATTAGTCCTAGAAAGAAAGTCTTAGACCTAGATAGTTTTTATACATGCCCCCCTAAGTTTTCGAACGATTTTGCTTTAATTTTTGTGTCACTAATAAAATTACTTTCTCTCCTGGCACATTTCCAGCCTGCATTGTAAACACTGAGAAACAGTATTTCCTGCAGCATTACATGAATATCACAGAAAGCAACAGACCTACACTTGCCCCAAATTATATTTGTGTTATAATCTAGTTTGACATTTCCTTAACCTATAAAAAGCTAGAACATTAATCCACCATGAATTGAAAGCGTGTCATAAAACTGGCTGAAAGGGTAAAGACTCAGAAGATTGACAGCTTAATTCCATATTCATGACATTGCTAGTTCATAAGTGTAATAACTGCACATAACCTGGGACCTGCAGCTAGAGATTAGAAGCAATGTTACTATGTGGCATAAAATATTATGCATGTGGCCATGTAAATGTGGATCATATAGATTATTTTAGCGCTAAATAACTCTGAAATTTAAGAGTGCATATTAGAGAAGTCTTAAAGACTATATGTGAATAAATATCATTTTATTTTTTTTACCTTTGGATACATAGAAGTAGAGTCTGAAAACCAACGATGAGCGAATCTGTGAAATTTTTTCACATCCTCATTTCCCCAGCAACTTTCTCTATTATGGATCCTTAATTCCAATATAAACAACAATGGAATCCGAAATACTTTAATGCAGATCCCTATTTAAGCTTTATTTGGTGCATATGAAAATGTGCCTCTTTAGAAGAACACACCAGCAATAGAATAATCTACTAAATATACTCTTGGCCAATAAGTACAAACTATGTAGGTGACTAATTTACAGTACTTATAAGGGGTCCAAGATATTAGAATATGTTCATTATGAATTTGGCAATTGCATTCAACAGAACAGCTTAATTCTACGTTTGTGCTTTTGATACTTCAGATATCTTGATGTAGACTGGTCCAGCATATGCCCATATGGCATATTTTGAAGTACATTTGGCTACAGTCTGTGGTCTATAGACACTTATGTAGTTGAAATTGAAACTTACATTTGAAAAACTGATTACTAGAAATGGGCAATGCAATTGTTTATTAGAATTTTGAAATGTCAATGTGGAGAGACAATCCCAAAAAATCAAGAATTAAATCTCCCATAGAAACCTACAATCCAGAGTAAACAATGCATGTTGCCTGGTTCCCTTATTTTTTCTTTCTCTACACTGTGGATGTTTACTCAATATGTGTTAGGAGTGTGCTACCTCTATAAGATTATTTCAAGCCTGTTCCCTAGCGTTGGCCTGAGATTGGAGCAGAGCCAATCTGAGTTCTCGCTTGTCCCCAATCAATGGCTAAAGCGGGGTATGTAAACCTATTCTCCTGTGCACTCCTTGTCTTTTTTGATTCTCTCTTTTTCCTGGCTCTTAACCTGCTCGTGTATTGATTAGTGTTTTTATGGTTTTGGACTCGCATACTCTCCTGACTTGACCTCGGCTCGTTTGATCACTGTACTCGTTCTGTGTTGAGTCCTCGTTTTCCTTTGTCCTATGTACATCTATTCCCTTGTTTGTTCTGTTTCCTTTACTTGTGTTTGTCTTCTAGCACCTTCTGCAGATGCCATCTGGGCCTATAACAGCAAAATTCATCCTGCTTTGCAATGGGCTCTGGTGAAGACCTAATGGGTATCTTAGACTATGCTACCTAGAGGATATTGGAATGCAGATTGTTTGTTAGGCCAAGTTCACACGGCTTATTCACGGTGTAATTGTGGGACGGATTTCGTCCGCAATTACTCCGTGTGCTCGGCAGCGCGGGCGGGAGCTCCTCGGCCCCATAGACATTTATTTTCCATGGCGCGTATACCGCCGTGAATAATTGACATGTCACGGCGAGGAGAGGAGACGGAATCCATAGTTCTCTATGAGAACTGTGGATTACCGTAATGAATGGGACGGATTTCAGCCCGTAATTCGCGCAGTCCGGCGCGAATTACAGGCTGCAATCCATCCCAAAATAAGCCGTGTGGACATGGCCTTATTGTTTTATTCCTTGTTCCATCTTCCGTTTGCCAATTTGGGGAATTGATTAATCAATTCCCTACCATTATGCTTAAGCAAAGACATCAGCAAAACAACTGTTTGAGTTATCTTAGATTAGTAAGATGGTGTTTGCCTATCATTTTGATGCTACAGATGTAGCAAAGCTAAACATGACAGATAACACATGTTTTTCAGTGTTTTTTAATGTTTTTCAATGTCTTTTGTTCTGATCTAAGAGCAGATAACATGAAAACCATCATATCACAATGCTACATCTGTAGAGAACAGTTTAAAGACCATTTTTCCTTTCTGCTGTGCACCTGATTAGGGGAGGGTTTAACTGGTGTCAGGTAACTAAATTCCACTGTAGGACTTTTCTGAGTATGCTAGGTCTGAGCTGCTTGCTCTCAGTGCTAAATGGAGTGTGGAGTTAAAAAAACAGGGTTAAAACAGGAGTGAAAAAAGGTAAGTAAAAAACTTTTATTTTTTAATCTTCATTGCTGTTGTAATGGGATAATAGACAGCATCACTGGCACTTTCTTCAGTGCACAGTCTGACTTATGTATGCACTACTGGAGCAGGAGGTGCAGGGTGAATACCATTATGACAGATGTGAGCATGTTGCTACTCTAGAAGCTTGCATTATAGATCTGGAGAAGCAGAGTGCAACACTGAGGGTGATTGACCATTATGGGAGGAGTTTGCTTCTCACTGAGCAAGCAGTTAAAGGGCTAAATGTTGAGCGTGGAGTAATAGATCAGTAGGATGAGCCATGTAGCTGGGTTTATTAAGTTAGGGAGAGTTCTATGGGAACCACAAAAAGGAAGGCCACATCTGCTCCTGAACTTCCTATCATAATTGGCAAGTTGGGTGATAATGCTGGGGCATCCGTCTCAGAAATGGCAACCCTCGTGGATACTGCTCTTCCTTATAGCCAGAGGAGCAGACAGTAGTAGTAGTCGGGGGGGATGATAAAGGAGGTAGGAAAAGACAGTAGCTGTAGGGACTTCTATAATCAGAAAGATGGATAGAAATGAAAGGCAGGTGACCAAGGACAGCAAAACAAACCCCAAGAAATTATTTAAACATATAAATGCCTAGAAACCAAAGTCAGAGCATGTAGGACCCATAAATAACAGTAATGGGGATCTGATCACTGGGGATCAGAAGAACCCAGAACTACTAATTAGGTTTTTCAGCTCTGTTTATAAAATAGAGAGAGTAGCTGATGGAGATGGGGTCAGTGCTGATCTGGGTCGGCCTAGTGCAGATGTAGGCGGTACCAGTACTGATGATGGCAGTGCTAGAGCTGATGGGGGTGGGCCCGGTGTGGAGGTAGCCGGTCCCAGTACTGTTAATACATAAACTAATATAATAGATTGGCTCAATGTAGAAATAGTCCAAGCAAAGTTAAATAAAATGAATATGAATAAGGCTCCTGGTCCAGATGGCTTACACCCAAGAGTTCTTGAAGAGCTCATCTCAGTTATTTATGTGCCCCTGTACATGATATTTAGAGAACCTCTGGTGAATGGTATAGTGACAGTAGACTGATGCAAGGCAAATGTGGTTTCCTTCAAAAATGGCTCTAGGTCTTGCCCAGGTAATTATAGACCAGTAAGTTTCACATCTATTGTTGAAAAACTGTTTGAGAAACTATATACAGCAATATGTGGCTGAATATAATATTATAAGTGATTGCCAGCATGGTTTTACTAAGGACAGAAGTTGTCAGACCAACCTGGTCTGAAGAGGTGAGTTAAAGTCTAGATCACAGGTTTGCTGTGGATATAGTGTTTTTAGACTTTGCAAAGGTGTTTGACACTGTCCCTCATAAGCATAAATTAAAGTCTATTGGGTTAGAAATAACAGTGTGTAATTGGATTAAAAGCTGGCGAATCATACTCAAAGTGGTGGTAAATGATTTCTACTCTGAATGATCCCTGGTTATGAGTGGTGTACCCAAAGTCTTACTACTGGGTGCTCTTTTGTTCAATGTATTTATTAATGATATAGGGGAGGGTATTAATAGCACTGTTTCCATTTTTGCAGATGACACCTAGCTATGCAGGGTAGTGCAATCTATGGCAGATGTTCATAAATTGAAAGCAGACCTGGACTGTTTGGGCATCTGCTTGGCAAATGAGGTTCAATGTAAATGTAAAGCTCTGCATCTGGGTACTAATAATCTGTAGGCAACATATGTCCTACGGGAGAAAAAACTGGGAGAATTGTTTGTTGAGAAGGATCTAGTTGTACTTGTAGATCAGAGACTACACCACAGCTTGCCATGTCAATCAGCTGCCTCTAAGGCAGCAAGGTATTGGTATGTATTAAAAGAGACATGGACTCGCAGGACAGGGATTTAATATTACCGCTGTATAAAGAGAGTGCAAAGATGAGCAGCCAAACTAATAAATAGAATGTAGTATCTAAGTTATAAGGAGAGGTCAAAAAAATTAAACTTATTTAGTCTAAGGGTATGTTCACACGGCGTAATTGCAGTATTCCCACATATTCCCAAAGCACGGGGGGGGGGGGGGGGGGGGCTGGCAGCCTGCTGGCCCCATTGACATGCATGGTTCGCGATGCATAATCGGCGTGAACATTTAACATGTCACTTAACTCCCCGCGCGTACAATATGATTGTAGTGTACGCGTGGGAGGGGGGAGGACCCGTAATCCAAAGCTCTTTATGAGATCTATGGATTACCGTAATTGCGGTGCGCATTATGCCACGTATAACATGTAATAAGCGGCGAAATACGCGGCAAAATGCACGCAAAAATACGCCGTGTGAACATACCCTAAGAAGTGACGGCTCTGGGGAGACATGATTAATTTATATACGTTTATAAATGATCCCTACAAAAGTATGGAAAAAAAGCTATGTAAAACCAACTTAAAAGACAAGAGGACATTACCTTCGTCTGGAGAAAAAAAGGATTAAATTTCCAGAGGAGAAAAGCCTTCTCAATGAGAACTGTGAGTCTGTGGAAAAGCTGCCCCAGGAGCTGGTCACAGCAGGAATAGTTGAGAGTTTCAAGAAAAGCTTAGATATCAACTTCCTACTAAAAAAAATCTAGCTATAGAAAATAACTAGGTCCAATCTGATGGCAGCTTTGGGAACAGGAGTTAAATCTTCCTTAGAGCAGATTGGTTCTTGCCTTATGGGTTTCAAAGTCTTTATCAGTAAGGGAAAATAAGCTTAAAAACACCTTATATCCCTCTTTTCATCCACATTTTCCTCACCCTTGGTTGAACTTGATGGACATATGTCTAACCACACTAACTATGTAACTATGTAACAATCAGTCCACAATTTTTTTTAATGATCAATGAAAAAATCTAGATCATTGCATAGTACTTACTTTTTCATTCAACTTTATTTAACATGTAAGTAGATATTTGAACATTTGAAAAACTTAAAATTTTAAAACAAAAATTACAAAAATCTAACTGCTAGAAAATATTGATTTTAGCAGTAAAATTTAGGACAAATAGGTAAAAAAATTTAGAAAATTTGTGTTCTCTGGAATAAAAGGACTTGAAATGGTTTATATTCTAAACCTGCAAGCTTGTTTATATATGTTCTGTGCAAAGTAAATTCTTATTCTTCTAGTTGCACTTAGTTCGAAAGGTTTCTTCTTCCAGTGTGTACCACAGCTGAGCAATAAGACTAGAAATGTTTTACGAAGAACTTAATAAAGATCACTTAGCAATGTGAACCATCACACTTACTCCTTTATAGCAGGTCAAGTATTTGGATACATCATACTATGCTTAGATTGGAAAGAATGCAGTCACGTGATGGGTTTAAGAAGAAAGTTGAAGTTGAGGTAGAATGCGACTTTGAGGTAATGGAATATAAGATTACATTAAGCAATGTCTAATAAGATTAATGCTGTGAAAGACGATAACGAAAGCATGGAAAATAGAATTAGTATATAGAGATAAGTAGTGTGAAGGGAGGAGAAATTGTGAGCGAGTTTTAAATATGATTTGGGATTAGAAGCACTTATTTGCTTGACTAAGGCTGCATTCCAAGAAATAATATAACTTTGTGTATGCTCAAAAATACAATGACAACAAATAAATTTAGATATGATAGATTTAGAGAGAAGTTCCATCTTTTAACACCAACATAAAGTCATTTTAGGTCCCAAAATGTTGTGCAGATTAATTTCATAATGAATCTTAACATTGGTCAGTGCTACATTTTTGTAATGGAACAGAACTCCAGATTTAATTGCAGATAAAGCAGGGTTTAACCTTACCATGAAATAACTTTTTCGTGTTTAAAAATGCTTAGAAATAGAAGTATTAGTTTATTTTTATCAATTAACAAAATACAAAGTGAATGAACAAAATAGAAATCAAAATCAAATCACGAGGTTGATGTCCCCACCCTTTGTCTTTGGAATCCTGGAAGTGAAGATAAGGGGAATGGAACATCTTGGTTAAGAGGAGAGGTTAAAAGAATTGAACTTATTTAGTCTTGAGAAAAGACGGCTTCGGGGATAAATAATTTATAAAAGTATGTAAATGGTCCTTACAAAAAGTATGGAAAAAAACTATTTCAAGTAAAACCCCCTCAAAAGACAAGAGGAAATTCCTTTTGTCTGGAGAAGAAAAGATTCAATCTCCAGAGGAGAAAAGCCTTCTTCACTGTGAATCTGTGGAATAGCCTTTCCGAGGAGTTGGTCACAGCAGAAACAGTTGAGGGTTTCAATAAAAGCTAAGATAACTACCTGAAAGAATATTAATTCGTATGTAGCCGTATAAAATTCTAGATCCCGTCTGATGACAATTTTGAGAGCAAAAATTAAATATTCTTTAAAGGGGATGTATCGCTTCCTTACTTCGGCTGAGTCACAATTCTCTTAGCTTCCCAGCTCTGTGAATGCAGGGGCGTTTCTTCCCCTCCCAGCTGGATGACATCATCCCCCCTTCACTGCTGGCCTGAGACTCCCTCCACCACCCCCTCCCCTCTGAGTCCACATATCACTGTGTCTCTCCCTATCAGTCTTATTTTATAAGAGCTGTATAAATACCACAGGCTGCATTCAATCTAATCTGAGCACTGATCTCCTCTCACAGCTGGAGATGTATTACAGCTTTCTAAGAACGGCACAGATCTGCGAGTATGCAGGAGAGTTAGGCACAGGGTCAAAACTGTCATGTTTTCTCATTGTACAATCTGCTGAAGTATGTTTCTGCTAGGTGTGGAGACAGAAAAATGCTACGGCCCCTAACTCTGAGTCATTCTGTACAGCCCGATAATTGACCCAGGGGCTGTACAGTGTAAATAAGTAGTGTTGAGCGATTTTTATCGACAAAGTTGAAATCGGCAAGGTTTTTATGGTGATCGAAATTTCCAGATCATGCGATAATTAAGGTTAAAATCTGAGCATCATCTATTAAGATCGCGCCTTTTTCGGCGCTTCCTATAATTTTGGCGGCCAGCAAATGAGATTACAGAATAGAGCAGGGTGAGATGTGTGTGCGACGTCATGACTGGGATGTGTATGGTTGCGATTGGCTGGAAAAATCACATGACCTCGTTTTACATAGAACAGCGTTTCCTGTTTCAGCCTCAGTGTCTCTCAGCGTCTCATAGGGATAGGACCTGCGCTCTGCCTGTGGCCAAACAGCTCAGCGAAATTAGTCTATTTCTGCACAGAGAAACCTCTATTAGCTGTGATCCTTCCAATTTAGTTAGATTAGAGATTTGAAGATTTTATGTAGTTAGCTAGAGAATTTTAAAGCAGCATCTACCGCTGTAAATTCACGGCGGTGGGAGCGGGGGGGGGGCCCGCGGGCGAACACAGACAAGCTCTATCTATAAAGAACACTGGATAAAGTTCACCAAGACTTAGTGTAGACATTGTAGTGGAATATCTTTATTATTAACAGTTTGCTATTGAAATATTTCCTGGATATTGGGCAGCCTGAACTTATATTGGATGCACATCATTTCTAGTAACTGCAGGTCTCTTTGTTAGCTGCAAAACTCCACTTTTATTATCAGTATACATTTCAGATAGGTGTTCATTTTCAATTTTACCCATTACACCTGTGACTGTTGATATATCCACCTTGCAGTTAAATTACAATCCAGCAATCTTGTAGTCAGCACAGGTTGTTTGTTGCCAAAAATACCGTGTATCGTACGAAAACATCAGTTACGTGTTTTTTGACTTTTGCACACCCAGCATTGTTCATTGACGCAGCATCTACGTAAATCTTAAAACAGCAATTATATTCACCACAGGTGAATTGAAGGTGCAAAAAATACCGTTTATTATACCAAAACATAACAGATACGTGTTTTTTTGGACTTTTGCCCAGTCCAGATTTGTTGATAGACACCTTGCAGTTAAATTTGAATCCAGCAATTTTGTTTTGATTAGAGGGATTTGAGAATAGCTGTGATTTGCCGTCTTTTAATAAGAGACTTTCCAAAACTATTCCATACCTTCTCAAATTTTTATATTTCTGAACATGGAGCGAAATGCAGGTGGTAAGCGAGCAAAGAGGGGGGTAGCACATGGAGGTAGAGGTACGAGAGAAGGTGCTCCTTCCAGTGCTGGCGACAACACGCATGCCAGCGGATCGTCAGTTGCAGGACCGTCAGGCCTGTCATCGCTGGGTCAGGGCCCTGTGAATCTAAGTAACGAACATCGTCGCCAATCTGTCCTTCAGTGGTTAATGCAACCTGCATCTAGCAGTCTTACCTCCTCGTCCTCGCAGTCACGGCCACAAATGTCGTCATCAGCATCCGTCCAACATGAAGCAGCCCAAATGTCAACTCGTGTACCCACCACTGTGGATAATCCATTGTCTGAAGACCTCTTTGATGACAAAATGCGGTTGGGGTCAGAAGGCATGTTAAAAGATCAAGAGGATTATTTAGTCTGCTCTGACGCCCAGTTACTGATGCCATCAGAGGAGGTGAAGGAAGCCGGTCAATCGGCAAAAATCCCGGGCGGTCGGCAATGCCTTGCAGTGCCCCTTGCTTGTAGCCCGCAGCTTCTGGATGCAGAAAGTCAGGACGACCAAGTCACCTGTGTTGATGATGATGACATTGCGGATCCATCCTGGTCTTTTCCGCAGAATTTGCTTGCGAGCGCTTCATCAGTGGACGAGGAGGAAGACGATGGGGTAGTGTCAATACGGGTCCCAGCCACAAAAAGGGGAGAGGGCGGTCCAGAAGTCCGCTGATATGATTCCGCCAGCCACGGTCAGCGCAAACCCCGCTCCTCGCTTATCGCCATCAAAAGGTCCAGGACCTCTCATGCCTGGGCCTTCTTGAGGAAGCCTCTGATTCACCCAGCGATGTCATATGCCGAATTTGCCGTCTACGCATAAGTAGAGGCAAGAACCTTAAGTGGTTAACCTCCCCCATAATGTCTAGTCACATGCAGCGAATGCATGAGTTGAAATGGAGGGAACACTTGGCCAAAAAAGGCCAGACCGACGCCGGGCCTCCAACCACTATCACACCCTCTGTCTCCGCCTCCTCCTCCTCCGCCACAACCAAGCGTTCCTAGCTGCCCATGTCTCTCAGAGTCATGATCAGGGATCAGCCTCCGCTTCAGCCTCCACCGTCGCCCGAGTACCACCAGCACCACCAGACACCCATCCTACCCCTTCTCCTTCGCCAGTTTGACGACCTGCACGCCGTACAGCGGCCAGTCTAGCAGCCAGCCTTTGGTGTCTTCCAGGTTTGGGAGCAGAAGAAACACTTTAACCCAAAGCCAAAAGCCTGAATGTCGGCATTGCCAGGCTTTTGGCCTTGGAAATGTTGCCTTTCCGTCTGGTGGACACAGATGGGTTCCGCCACGTCATGGCCCTCGCCTGCCCCCAATTCCAGCTGCCGAGTAGGCATTTCTTTGCCAGAAAAAGCGTCCTCCCCTGGCCAGCCACGTGTCAACTAAAATTTCAAGCGCGTTGTCTGCATCTCTGTCCGGGAAAAAAGCCCCATCTCACCCGACACATGGATTTGTAAGCACGGCCAAGGGCCGCTATATCTCTGTGACAGCTCACTGGGTGAGCTGGGTGGATGTCTTGGGGGTGATGGTGGCTCTCAGGCTCGGCGCACGCTCTTCAAAACCGCAGGGATGGTGCAGGGTTCTTTCCCCAAGATCCTCTGTTGGCATCACGTGCCCAGAGACACCAGGCCGTGTTGAAATTAATCTGCCTTGGAGACCGTCCACACACGGTCAGGAGCTGTGGACGGCTCTAAGCAACGAGGACCGAGCGCTGGCTGGGTGCCAAAAACCTTGTCCCAGGCAAGGTGGTGTGCGATTAACGGGCGAAATCTGCTGGCCGCCCTTAAGATGGTAGGCGGGAGCACATCCCTTGCCTGGCACATGTCATGAACCTTGTCGTCCAGAAATTTCTAAAGAGTACCCGGGTCTGGACTGCCTGCTGAGGAAGGCTCGAGGTCTGATTTGCACTTCCGCCGTTCGCACCCGCTTCGTCCCGCCTGGCTGCGTTGCAGCTCAGCTCGGCCTCCCCGTCAACCGTCTCTTTGGGACGTTGGCAACACGCTGGAATTCCCCCTCCACATGCTCCAGCGATTGTGGCAGCAGCGCAATGCCATTACGCAGTACGAAGTGGGCACATGGCCTGACAAGCAGCGGTGCGGACCTGGGGGGTTGAACCCCCGAGAGTGGAGGCGGTTGAAAGAGCTCTGCACCATCCCTTTCCAGTTTTGAAAAGCCACCAAAAAAGGTCTGTGCGGAGAATGCCCTTGTCGCATGAGCATTGTGGTGATCTTGGTTCTGGAAGATCGTTGGGCACTCTGAAACAACAGGTCCCGCCAACGACGGAGGAGGAGACGGACACAGTGCGGACACGGAGCCTTTCTCTCCGTCAAATCCCAAGGCCCGACAGTTTCACAATTTCATCGGTCTTCATTAGGCAGTGGTTCGGGGTTCCAGAGCTAGTGCAAGGTGCGCATCAGCTCTCGGGTGCATCATCTCAGGCAAGTCAGGGCTGTGTTGAAGCTGTGCCGGAGGCAGCGGAGGGAGAGGAGGAGGTATTCCTAGACACCCATGTTACCGATGTCCCTGCCTTGGGAAAAAGGTTGGCGCGAATTTTGAGGCGGAGGAGGAAGATGAGGAAGATCAGTTTGCTAGTGCCCCTCGAACCAGGACTTGGGAAATCCAAAGGGTCCATCTCTCACATCGTGCTTGGATGCTCCATTTCCTCCAACATGATCCTCGCATTAAGCATCAAAATGAACAACAGTTACTGGGTGGCCACCCCCCTGGATCCCCGGTACAAAACAAAAAATCAGACTTTCCTTTCCACCCACCCAAATAGAGAGTAAAATGCAGGAAATGGAGACCTTGTGATTGATCAACTAGAGACATCTGTTGCGTCTGCTTCACGTTCCCCAAATGTCACGGTGGAACAACATCAGCGACGTGACGCAGTAGAGTGCCAAGTAGGCGTAGCGGCCAGCAGCAGGCAAGGTGGCGGAAGCCCAAAGGGTGACCTCTGGGGAATCTTTGTTTACCACCTCAAACCCAAAGCATGCAATGCAGGGCACACATCCAACACAAGAGATCAGCTTAAGATCATGGTGCAGGTCTATCTGCGTATCAACTCCGATGTTTTTTCTTGTGTTCCGGACCCAATAGACTTTGGGTATTCAAAAATGGACGAATGGCCCGAGCTGGCTCGTCACGCCATAGAGGTGTTGTCCTGCCCAGCAGCCAGCGTCATATCTGGCGGAACTTCGCACAGTGGAGGTGTCATTTTTTCAGACAAACGCATCGGCTTTCCAAGTTTAAAGTGGTCGTTTGACTTTCATCAAGATGAATCAGGCATGGATCTCTGATGTTGTGGCCCCAATTTGCCCAGGTCCCCGATTAGTTGCCGGTCTACTTCACATTCCTTTTCAAACAGAAATGGGGCCTCTTGAAAAATTTTTTTTAAAATGATCATTTCTTACTGCAATTTTTATTCTCTTTTCCTCTTTTATTTCTTTTGCTTTTTTTGAGGAGACGGAAAAAAGACAGCAAGGTTTCATACAAAACCGTATTCCTTTACTCACTTTAATTTTAAGAATTTTTTGGGCATTGTAAATTAGTTTTGGGGTCATGTTGTTTTTAGATACACAATAATCAGGGCCCTTTTGGGAACAGAAATGTGGCTTCTAAGTGGCATTTCTCCCTCACAATTTTTAACAGTGGTTTGAGAAGTAAATTTTTAAAATTTTTTTGGGGTTCTTTGCTGTTTTGAAATCCCAGCAATAAACGGGTCCTTTTCCCTAAAAATTTTGTTTCAAACAGACATTTTTTTCTTCACAATTGTAAAAGGTGGCTAAAGGGGTGGAGGGTGCTGTCAGAAACGGAATGGGTAGGACACTGTTAATGGACACATTTGGGAAAAAATGACTTGTTTTTCCAAAAATCTTTTAACTAGCATCAACCCCCTGTATTGAGAAAAAACCCTTTTTAATAAAATTTAAAAAAAAAAAAAAACAAAAGAATGGTGGGATTCCATCTTATTTTAAAAAATTTTTTCTGGGAATTTAAACAAAAAAATTTGCATGTACAAAAAAAGCGGGAAAAAAAAATCCTGAATGTACAAGGGAAGTACAGGAAAAAAATTGACCAGATGTAGGTTATTCAAGGGGCATTTGGGGTATGGAGCACGGACAGAGAACAAAATACGAGGGCAATTTTCCAGCCATTGGGGTAAAATGAGAAAAAGAATGCCAAAACAAAAGGGCACCGGGGGGTAAAAAGGAGCGGGTTAAAAACCAATTTCCAAGTGAAGCTCAAATTTGGGCCGCACTCATACGGAGGGGCAAGCGCTACCCAGGTTTGGAAATGTGTACAGAGGAAGGCTGGGGTTCTCCCCACTTCCGCTTCCGCACTCTGCTTCAGCACACAGTTTTTGTTGCTGCGTTCCCTCAGGGGATTTTTTTAACCCGCGTTTTTAATAGTTACGGACGCCAGCCTGGGCTCTCACCGCACCCACGGGAACCCGGGCCCGGGGCATTTTGTGGGACAGGGGCATTCCCAGTCAATTTTCCGTTTTAATAAAAATTTTGGGTTGAAAGACTCCTTTTTTCGGCCCTTTTTTAAAACGGGGGTCATGCAGGGTTTGGGGGTCATGCTGCGTTTCCAGGACAGGGAATTCAATGTCCAGTTCAAGTAACTTTATGGTTTAAATCATACGGCCTTCTGGCACTTTTTAATTTGTGGGTGATGCAGGTTTAAGGTCATGCTGTGGTACAAGACAGGGATAGTGAATGGTCTGTGACTTTTTTTGTGACTTTTATAACCTAAGTGTGTTGCCTAAGATGTAGAAACGTATCCATTTGACTGTTGTGGATGTTAATTTCAGCTTCTCCAGCCTTGTTTGGGTGTAATAATGAAGGTGTTGTTGCTCTCCCATAGACTTTAATGGTAATCGCTCATAATCGATGCTCACTATCGAAAAACCTTATCGATAGCGGCCGACTATCGACTATCGATCGATCTCGATAGCCAACGCAATCGCTCAACACTATAAATGAGCTCTCAGCTAGTGAATTGCAAGGAGGAGGGATCAGGAGGGATTAGACCCACACTGGATATCAGTTTAAATAAAAACACAAGATAAGGGACACTGTGAGAACAAGACAGCTTTGCTAATGACATCCAATTGCAAAGTTGCTTGTTTTCACTGTCCCCTTATTCTGAAGACCATTTAATGAAACGATAACACCCCTTTAAGGGCAGATTGATTCTTGCCTTATAGCTTCCAAGTCTTCATCAGTAGGGGAAACTAAGATTAAAAATGTCCTATTCCCTTCCCTTCATCCACCTCTTTTCCCACCCTTGGTTGAATTTGATGGACATAAGTCTTTTTTCAACGACTAATTATGTAACTATGCGACTACAGTATGTCCCAACAAAACCCTGATCTTAACATTATGGAGTCTGTCTGGAATTACATTAAGGAACAGAAGGATCTGAGCAGCTACATCTACAGAAAATCTATGGTTACTTCTCCATGATGTTTGGAACAACCTCCCTGTCATGTTCCTTCAAAAGCTGTGTACAAGTACCTAGAAGAACTGGTGTTGTTTTGAAGGCAAATACTGATTTTGATTTTGATTTCTCTTTTGTTTATTCACTTTGCATTACATTGATTTACCAGAATAACATTTTAATTTTTATTTATTTTTTTGTAGCATTGTCGCATTTTTCCACACTTGAGTACAATACTGAATATATATTGTTATAGGGTAGAAGTTTACTTTAAGTTTTAATAAAACATTGATTCAGTAATAGCAACACAGTATTCAGTAGTTAGCACCATCCTTGGTTCATGTCCAACCTAGAGTAACGACTGCATGAAGTGTGAATGTCTAACTGTGCTTCCTAAGGCTTCCTAAAGGTTTCTTCTCACACTTCAAAAGTATAATGACAAGCTGATTGGCATCCTATAAAACTAGTCCTAATGTGTGTCTGTGATATAGAAATTATATTGAGCATTGGGGACATGAACTGTTGTAACTGATGGCAATCTCTGTACAGCTCTACAGAGCTACAAATGAATAATTCAAATGTAGCTGTTTTCAATTGTACAAAAAGTGTACAATATATACAGTATGTATGGTAATCTCATAGACAGTGACTCCTTAACATAAAATATCAATTGGTATCGGGAACGACCATTGTATGTTGAAATCATTGTACTGTATGTTGAAACCATAACTCTATATGGAAAACTGATAAATTAATCTGAGGGCCCAAAATATCACCCCAACATAATTCAAAGTGAAGATGAAAGATAATAAAGCAGATTTGGGATGAGCGATATTATCGACAAAAGTTGAAATCGGCACGGTTTTTAGGCTGATCGGAAATTGCCGATCACGTGATATTTTAGGTGACAATCTTACAGATAATCTATTACTATTGCGCCATTTTCAGCGTTTCCTGTCATTTTGGCAGCCAGCCAATCAGCTCCGAGTATAGAGGAGAGTGAGGAGGATGTATAACATCACCACTTTGCAGTGTTTGGATCTCATTGGCTGCAAAAATCACGTGACCTTGTTTTATCTATGCAGCTGCATTTCCTGTTGAGCTCATACTCTATCACACTTCACAGCAGGATGTGTCTCTCTGTGTTTAAACCAATAGCTGTTCTAACAGCTCTGATAGTCTCTTCTAATACAAAAAACCATCCATCCACCTACAGCTTAGAATCGAGTTAGATTGGAGAATTTCACTTCTTATTTAGTTAGAGAAAGTTTTGGTGTGTCCAGCCGTGGGATGGGTTGGGGTTGGCGACTACGGTTGGGCGGCAGGAGGAGAAGCATTTGAAAGGAAGATATTTTGCAGCTCAGTGTGTTCTGTGATCTTCAATTGAAAAAGCATTGTTTTTTACCACTTTTTTGGCCAGCAGACCTCTGATAGCAGTTAAAATTGTCCCTGTGTTTTCAGTTCTATTGCAATCACTGCGTGTCCCGTGTTCCCAAAAAACCGGCATAACTTATCCCTATAATTTTAAATAGTTTTATTGAAGTCCGTGCGTCTGTTTGGCGCAAAGAGCTCAGTTGCACGCATATTGTGTTACACATATTTGATAGTAAATTACGCCTGTTGTCAGTGGTGCGAAGGCTGCCATATTAATCTTTATGATATTTAAATACTCTTATTGCAGTCCGTGCGTCTGTTTGGCGCATAGAGCTCAGTTGTACGCATATTGTGTTACACATATTTGATAGTAAATTACGCCTGTTGTCAGTGGTTCAAAGACTCTCTTTTTTCCGGCACTTTTTGTGGGTCACTTCTTGTGGGTCAGACAGGTTTAAGGGTCATGCTGCATTCCAGGACAGGGATAGTCAATGTCCAGTTCAACTAAAATGATGGTTCAAATAATACTGCCTTCTGGCACTTTTTAATTTGTGGGTCATGCAGGTTTAAGGGTCTTGCTGTGGTACAAGACAGGGATAGTGAATAGTTGTCATGGGGGACGGTGCGGGTGCCGTCGCCCCCCGTGGCCGCCCCTCTGCCCGCATGGGGTCCGGTGCGGGTGCCGCGGCTCCCCGCGACCATCCCCCTGCTGCCCGGTCCCTGACACCGGCTCAATTACCCGTCCACGCTCCTGTGCACGCTGTTCCTGCCTGTCCCGGTCGCCACGCGCGACGGCTGGTCTGGATTTAAAGGGCCAGCGTCCCGGTAATTGGTCTATTGCCGGCCGCTGGTCCTATATAAGGATTACGCCCCCAGCACTCTCTGTCAGTTCGTTGGTGTGTGTTACCTAGTCTAGAGTGTTGGAAGTCCTGTCTGATTATCTGTGTACCAGTCCATCCGCTACGTTTCCTGACCTTGCCTGTTTGCCGCCTGCCCTGACCTTCTGCCTGTCTCTGACCACGTATCTCTGCCGCCCGCCTTGACCTCCTGCATGTACCCGACCACGCTTCTGGATTTCGATTCTGTACCACGCATTACCCCGGCCGCCATCGAAAGCAAGTCATGTCAGGGGTAGCGACCTGGTAGCCTCACGCTGCAGCAAGTCCATCCCGCTTTGCGGCGGGCTCTGGTGAATACCGGGGGCTACTTAGACTCCGCTCACTGGCGTGGCTTAACCATCATCACTTGCGGTGATCCAGCGAATCCACCATACCCGTTACAATAGTCTGCAAGTTTTTTTCTGTGACTCTTGTTGCCTAATTGTCTTGCCTAAGATGTAGCACGTATCCAGTTTCCTGTTGTGGATGTTAAATACAGCTTCTCCACCCCTGTTTGGGTGTAAGAATGAAGCTGTTGTTCCTCTCCCATAGACTTTAATGGTCATCGGCGATAATCTGTTATCGACTATCGACTATCGTCATGATAATTGACGATATGGACTCAATAACGATAGTTGACACAATCGCTCATCAGTAAAGTAGATAACTAATCCAGATAAAGCAAGTTCTTATATATAACTTCAGAAAGAGTTGATGGAAGCTGGAAATCACATTCTATTTGAGGACAGTAGCTTCTCTGCATCATGTACTTTATACATGATGTACTAAAAAAAAAGAAAGTAAAGGCCCTAACCTGGTGTCCAAAGGAGCCGCTCATCCTGGCACATGTAAACAGCATTAAATAACATGTAGTACCACACTGTACTGTAGAGAGGTGCTACAGTCACTGCATGTACTTCACTTGTACAGGGGTTTTGCAAATAAAATTTTCATGATAACTAGCTGTATCAGTGTCTGGAACATTGTATGTCGAACCTATACTCAACATGCAATATTCCAGGGAGGACCATGGTATGTTCAAAATATTGTATCCTGAGACCACTGTAACTCAAGGGACCACTGTATTTCATAGAAATAATTTAACCAATTATTTCATATATTTCCAAAAATGTTAAAAATAATATATAATTCTAAGTGGTACATCATGTTGACTTACAACAAATTGATGTCGCCCTTACTATTCCATAAAATGCGTTGACAAGCATATTTACTGTTCGTGAATTATATGCTATTCAACATTGTATTGAAATCTCTTTCCAGTGTGGAATTTACAAGGGACAAATGAACTGGTCACATATGGTATATAATAATTCCATTATCTTCTTTGGCAGCTCCTAAAACTGTCATCCAGTTAGTTCTCTAGCTGTGCTATGCTCTGCTGTCAGTGCCCATCTCATCTGAGCTGAAGTTAATGATGTACAGAATATCCTCATATCCAAAATGCACCAGTTCAAGAACCATGCACTTCAGAGATTTGTTGCTACATGTATGCCCTAAGCATCAATGTAATGGAGTGTAAAGTAAAAAATTCCGCCACAGGTTTAATTCAGTGTCAGCGAATGTTAATTTTTCATATTAAATACAATAACTAAAGATGTTAACAAGATTAGACAAGTTGCTGATTAAGAAATTAAACATTTCTATTTTGACCACATAAATGCAGAGATACTTGGTGATAGTGGGATAATGAATTTTTTTTTTTTTTTTGAGAATTATGGAAAACCTCAAATGATTTCACTGATGTAAATGAAAAATGCTGGTGATGTCATAAGGGATTTATGGCTTTTGTGGGCTGTGGATTTATATTTGAAGGAAGGGAATACACAATTTAATGACAAACAATATTACCACAAGTTGCCTTCTGATCTTACTGCTTTCTTTGAGAAAATCTCAACAATCTTTTGACATCAGCAAAGAGTTTTGGGGCAATTACAAAAGGGGAATTTGAGTTTTTATCAGTCCCATTTCCTGCTTTACCTGCTTTCCATCTTCTTCCGAAAGTGCACAGGAAAATCTCTAATCTCTCTAATCCCTCCGGAAAACCTATAGTGGTGGGTATAGGGTATAATTTGTATATTTGTTGATTTTTTTTTTTTTTTTTCAATGGCTGGTACAAGAGCATAAAGCCTATTTACATGTCAATTATTGACGATTCCACGTCAATTATTCAAAAGCTAGAGGGCTTAGCGCCACAATAATACCTTGTTGATGTCTTGCACAAAACTCTTGTTAATTTTTTTTTAATTTTGTGCTCAACACAATTATTTCATTTTTTATTGCACTTTTTATTGGCAAACTTTAGGCACAGCAATGGGGGCACGCTGTACTCCTTCTTATGCAAGCCTTTTTGTAGGAGAAGTTACAGGTGTATCCCCTTCTGGAATTCAAGAACAAGGTTTTATTTTTTATTTTTTATATTGATGATGTTTTTCTCTGGTCAGGTACTCAGAGTTCAGTAAAGAAATGAAACTATCAAATTCTTCCTAAGGGAGACATGTGTGAAGGACGGCGCTTCGAAGAGAATTGTGTCTCGTTTTCAGTGTACAATGCATCTGAAAGTATGAAAGGGGTTTTTGTGTGATTATAAATGGTGTCTAAAGTTTGATACGCCTTGTCTGTGTGTTTGGCACATTACAGAACTTTGGTGCGTAAGTAATGCACCAAATATGTGTATACCCTAGATAGGCTAGAAATAAAAGAAAAGTTATTAGAGTAGCATGTCAGTGAATAGAAACTATGGTGCTGATCTTGCTTGGTGGACCGCAGGTCTCAGCAAGACCTGTGGTGTGTTGGCTCTTGCTGTATGTAGAACAAAGGGTGAGAGCAGCAAAAATACATTTCAAATTTAATATACTAAAAAGTAAAAATGTAAAAAAATGAACAACATCATTAATGGGTTATTTAATGTAAAATTTGTTTTAGATTCTATTAACTTTAAATGCATTTTTTATATTTTTGGGGTATTATATATTTTTATATTAATTTTATAAGAACTTTTTTTTACATTTAAATTATTTAATATAGTTTGATAATTATCATAAATTACTTTTTATAATTGTACAAGTGTAAGTTGAGAAATATTGGACATTTTTTGCACTAACAGCAACTCTAGATCCACTTTGACTCTTTAGGCTCAGGCAGACCACATTAAATTAGGTTTGCCTGTTCGAGCAGTAATGCGCCTAATATTACGAGTGTAGTGCGACATGCCCCTAGAACACCCCCACATGTTAGGTGCATTATAAAGTGTTGAGTCTTGCAAACAATGTGCCTAACACATTCATTTGGTGCATTATACATCAAAACCCGCTCATGTTTGTTGCATTTAACGCCAGAAATGTGCGAAAACCTATTTCATACATCTCCCTAATTCTTTAAACATATGTCTAACTTCTTTCATTTGAGAGATGAAAATCTATATTTTCGATCTTACTATTCAGTGAATTGGCAACCAGCTCAGTACCTCATTAAATGAATACTGCAATGAATTCTCTCTTGCAATATTCTAGCTTTCACCCCTTTCACACAAAGAGGGATATTCTTCCTGGGCTAACATTCATATAAACTCACAGGAGTTGCTGACTACATGTCACCATACAGTGGACAACCAGTTACACTTGATTTTTCCATACAATAATCAGTGAAACCAACTTTCTATAATCTTCAAAACGAGATGGTAAACGTATTGAAAAAATTGGTCGGGCAAAACCCTTGCTTACGGCAAAATGTGCACAAAATCCATTTAACCATCTATCTGGGAGTCATCTAGGTTCTGGGACAAAGAAATCCATGGAGAGATTTGTAAATTTGTATCCATGCAGGGGTTGCTTGTCAATTTGTAATATACACAACAACTTTTGTTAATCTACAAAATGGGAGGGCTTTTGAACTTAAAATGTATATCAACTGCAGAATTAGGAATATTATTTATGCCATTATGTGTCCATGTTAAAAAAAAAAAAAAAAAAAACTATGTGGGTCAGACATCACAGGAATTGAGAAAACACATCAAAAACATGCCTTTACCATTGCTTTGGCTTCTAGAGACTACAGAGAAGGAAAAACCCTCACCCAAGTAGCAGTACATTTTTTGAAGAAGCACAGTACCCAAGCATGGGTACCCAAGTTTTTAGTCTGTAGGAAGCGGGTTCATGAATTAGAGGAGGGGATGTGCATCAATGCTTACTTAAGAGAGAAGTGAGATGGATTTATCTTTTGTCTAGTATTTTTCCTCTGGGATTAAATGCGGAACTCACTTTTATAGGTGTTTTAGAATTTTATGGGATATCTGATTAATTTCTTATCTTTTGTTTATGTTTCAGTTATTTTGAGAAACCATCTCTTGTTTTAAGAGTTAAGATACATTTCCATGTTCACTTTTTTTTCTTGGATTTAGCCATATTGTCATTGTGGGACTTTATGGAGGACTTTTCACTAATACTTTTTTTAATCTATTTTTTATGATTTATTTTTATTTTATTTAAAATGTATTTTCTTTTATTTATTTAGTTTTACACTTGTAAGCACTTGCATATTTGAATATTTATATGTCCATTTATATTATTATCAATAAAAAGAAAAGAAAAGAAAAGAAAAGAGGAAAGAAAGGGAGGAAAAGGGAGAAGAGAGTTAAAAAAAAAATTATATAGGTTTTTTTATTTAGGATTTGTTGTACTTGCCTGTTGAATCAACTTTGTACTTTATTATTTGTATAATTCATTGTGTACACTGCATTTTGATGTTAGTTTATTATCACTTACCTGTATTTGTAACTTTTATGACTTTACCTCTGTTACTATATTTCCGTTAAATATATTTTATATTTTTCTTTAATTATTTTTCCGATATCCATTTTGGCATGTCTTTGTATTCTAGGGTAATTTGCTCATCTCCCTGTATTTGGAAGGAAGTTACGCAAACACCGTATTATGTCACACATCATCATATTGGTTTGTATACTGTGACTGTGCGCAAGCTCTGTAGTTTGTCATACCAAGTCATACAGCCATTTCACTGATTCGAATGCCATTGAACCTTTGTCTTTTCACCTGCCTCGGGTACATTTGTTAATTGTGGTTTCTTTGCAATTGGTCATCTATTGAGCGTGAACAACATATTCATAGCAGGCCTGTTGGCATATGTGTTATCCTTGAGTAGGCTACACATGTAGCATTACTTGTTGGATCATGGTGCACTTACAGCATACGGGTTATATTTTTCTTTATCTGTTCTCTATTATATATTAACCATTTGTGATCGACCTTGTCTATTGGTCCTACATGTGGCATATCAATACATAAATATTATTTATTGATTTGCTTTGTTTTCACTGGTCAGTACAATTTTTCTCTTTAGCCTTTTAGGACGACATGTACTGTATGTATTTTGGTGCCCAGGCACCCTTTTTTGCGCGCATTAGTAGCGTAGAATGCGCCTGATTCTATGAACCTGTTCTACAGTGGGTCATAGACTTATCACTTTCTAGCTATTAAGCAACAATTCTGGCTCAGGTAAACCACTTTTAAAGTGGTCTACCTGTTCCAGTAGTAATGCACCTGGATTTGCAGATAAACAGTCATAAGTGTATAGAATCATATGGTTGTAGTGAGATACGCTTCCAGCACGCCCCCCCCCCCAATCTCAGCCGCATTACAAAGTGCATAAGCACTTTAGAATGCGCCTAATACTGGAGTGTGCCTGATTAAAATATAGCGAACAGAGCTGCGCCAGTTTTCGGGCAGCCCCGTACATATGTCGTCCTTATTGTCTATTTAGACTGTGTCATCTTCATTGGTATTATGTAATGGGTATCCCATTATTGTCAGATTTGATTTTTATATATGTGTTGCTGTTAAGTGCCTTCTTATTTATTCATGCTCGCTATTTCAAGCATCTCACCTGGCATCTATGGTACCATGCGTTTGTAAGTACATGTTGCAGACGTTATGATGGCATTATGTTTCATTATCATGGCCATTTTTGATTCATATGTGATTATAGACAACAAAGACTATATAATGATAGATATTATTGTCACTTTAAGTTATTTGCGGCTATTATTCATTCAGAAATTGGTCTTATCTACTGAGTGATTTGTCACTGTCCCAATCATAATAGAAAATAGTCTCCCCTTTTTCATTGAAGGTTTTTGCCTCTTGTAATCCCGATAAACCTGGTATTCCTTAAGGGAAAGATGTTGAAGAGTTTTTGTTTGGGGATTAATCTGGAAATTTATTACTGGTTGCTAACTGGAGAGTTTTATTGCATATTAATTAAACTGGAGACTGATTACTATTTGCTAATGAATTTTGGCATTATTCTCTACAGGGATAGTGTAGGGCTTTGACTGGAGAACTTGGTCTTGTGTGGGGTTGCCCTGTTCGGGAAAGTTACTCGCATGAGTAGGGCCTTTTCTTTTCAGTATGTATTAGGGTCAGTTTTTATTATATGCTAAGTTTTATGTTTATTTTCCATGTCACCTGTTTGGATATGTTCCTTTTTCTGTGATGATCTAAGTGCTACTCCCCTATTATTTTTAGGTGGAGTATGAATTCCCAACCTCTATGACATCTTTATGGCATTTTAATTGTTTTTAAATGTTTGTCTGTTTGGGGACCTTAATAAACATTTTGCAGTTTTTGCTTATTTGTGCCTTTTACATAGTGTTCATCTCCTCTTTTTGGATAAAGTACAGGGAAACTGCTCATAGTGACATTATAATACAGACATACTATACACTGTAATGTTGTAGTAAACAGAAAAGACTTTGGGGGACATGTATAAAAACTCTCTAAGCATAAGTTTCATTGTTGCACGTATCAACCGATTAGAGCGCCACTTTCATTTCATATAGTGCTATGAAAAAATGAAAGGGGAACTTTGATTGCTATACATGAGGCCTGTCAGGAAAAACCTGCGACCACTCAAGGGTCGACGGCCTGACTTGGGGTGTATCTAGAGATGGGCGAATTTCTCAAAAATTTGATTCGGTGACTTCGCCAAATTTTCCGTCAAAATTTGTTTCGGTCCGAATTACTTCGGGATGAATCGCGTTAAAAAATAGCTATTTCCAGGCTGCACAGAGCCTGCAGGGTGCTGTAGAACGTTGTGCCATGCTTAAATATGCAGAGGGAGCTTGGTTTGGTCTTCATACAATGTTGTGTTTTAGTATGACACGCACATGACTGCCGCCGTTCTTAGAATCGCTTCACTATAAAATTCCCTGGGCACTTAAGAGGGCAAAACTGACCAAAAAACTCAAGCGGGAATGTAGCCTGATAATTTCATGGCAGCAACAGCTGGAAAAAAACAAGCTGAGGGCTCAGGTGGCAACATCAGTGACAGAGTGTGGAGGTGACTGCGGCAGCCACAGCAGCAGCATGAGGTCAGACAGTGGCACAATGACATTCTGGAGGTGGCAAAACAGTAGTAGGCCAAAGAGTGGCACAATGACAGAGAGTGGAGGTGATGGCAGCAACAGCATGAGGTCAGAGAGTGGAACAATGACAGAGTGTGGAGGTGGGTGGCAATACCAGTCCCTGGTAAAGATGGTGGTAGGCAGATGGAGAAACTGGCAGCAGATGTGTGGCATCAGGTGGGTGGCGGCATCAGAATAGTGGCTGAGGCAGGTAGTTTGAACCCAGACTCATTTCTTACAGTTTGGGTGAGGCGTCATGGCTCATGTAGTCTGATGCCTAAGGCATTGGTGTGTGGAAATCCTAGCCGATCCACGCCTGATTCATCTTGACAAAGGTCAGTCGTTCCACATTTCCCGTGGACAAGTGGGTTCTCCTTGGGGTAACGATGGCCCCCGCCGCACTGAACACCCGCTCTGATGCCACACTACTGGCCGGGCAGGACAGCTTCTCCACTGCAAACTCGGCAAGTTGCATCCACACATCCAGTTTGGCTGCCCAGTAGTCCAGCGGACCTTCTAACTGGGGTGGCAGAGTGCATCTGGACCGAGAGATGATGGCAAAGAGAAACAACTTTAAATAATTATAAGCCATCTTCACGAGAGTCTCTAAAGACATTAAAACCTTTTTTATTTCTATAACAACAATAAAATCGCATCAGCTTCTTATGTCAAAACATTGTAACTTGGACATATATACTTGCTGCGAATAGCCATGCAATCAATGCTTGTAGTCCATGCCCAATCTAGAGTCTCAGTATCAAGCGATCCGCGGTAACCATCTGTGGCCGGGAATTCCGTGTCCGTGTAATCGGGAGCTTATGCAGGCAGTCCTTAAGCAGTCAAAAAAAATGTATTTTCCCTGTGCAGGGATACGAGAGGAGTAACAGAGCGTCCGGGCAGTTAGTCAAGCTGCATGCATCGCTTGATACTGAGACCCTAGATTGGCATGGACTACAAGCATTGATTGCATGGCTATTTGCAGCAAGTATATATGTCCAAGTTACAATGTTTTGTAGCTAGATTAAGATAGATGTGGAGATCTATCCAGTGAGCCAACTACGGACATATATATAAAAATATAAGTGGTTTAACTCATTACTGAAAACGAAACTCCCTTCTGCAGAGGTGGTGGAGCCTTGACTGGCTGCAATAGCATGCATGCTACTGGGCGCTGCTGCTGCTGTTGCTGCGGCGGCAGGATGGACCACCACATCTGAGCCACGTTTCTCCCAGGCCATCGGATGGGGACGCTGCATGTGTTGACGCAGGGCCGTGGTGCCAACGTTATCTCCCTGGCCACGCTTCACTCTCTGCCCACAGATTCTACAGCCCCTGCTGAGCCCCTGTGCCGCTATTTTCTTGAACCTGCGAAGCGGGTTTTCTACCCCGTGGCCGATTGGCTCCCGACCTCACACTGCTGCTCCCCTGCTGACTCATGGCCACACAACCCACTTGCTGGCTGCGCCGCTGCCTGACGCGCAAGCTGACGCCCTCTTTTCCTGACGATGAAGAAGCCCTTGCTTCACCCGCCTTCCAAGTGCGGTCGGCTACATCATCATCGATTTGTGTTTCATCGTCACTGCTGTCCTCCTCACCGGTCTTGGTATGCAGAGGCTGACCCCTCACAACATGACCTCCCATGCCACTCTCAACATCTATACTTTGCCGCCTATTGCAAGAAGCAGGGGATACTGGCCCAATTTCTTCGCTGCCAAGTAGCTGCTGACTGCCCTCCTCAAATTGTTCATCCTCGCTATATAGTGGCGCTGAGCCCAGACCACATAGTAGATCTCTGGCTGAGTGAACCGGATGGGACAGAGGCGGGTTGAGGACAGGTGAGGGCCGCTGACCTGCTCCTGGGCCATGCCAACTAAGGGTTGTGTCTGACGTTCCCACCGACTCTTGGCTGGGGTTGTCAGATGTCATCTGGGAGGAAGTGGATGACCTAGTCAACCAATCAAGAACCATTGGGTTGCTGAACAACACACGGCCGCTAGATAACAGCGGCAGTTGTGGCCTCACCGAGTGACCCCTGCTGCGACGTCCCCTTGCTGTGCTGCGACCTGGGCCTGCTCCAGGAATGTTTGTGCCACTGCCACTCGCAGGTGAAGAGCCTGCCACCTCTCTGTCTGACATACTGTTTGTTCTAAAATGTACAGACACTGTTTGATGAAGATATCTGTATATGATAAATACACACCCTGTATTTGACTCCAAATGAACCCAGTAACAAGCTTAGGTAACCCTTGGATATAAATTGCGCTCCACAAATGGGCAGGAAAAATTGACTTGTATGTGCCGTTTAAAACACTGTGTATTTTACTGAATATAAAAGCACAAACAGGCTTAATTAACCTTCGGATATGAATTATGCTACAAGCAAAATTGCTTCTTTGACGGTGAAAAAGAACGTTTCTTTTAGTGACCACAACAGCAGAACAATGCTTAATTAACCCCTGGATCTAAATTGTGCAAAAGAAATGAGCAATCAAAAATTACCAGCTTTGTAGCGTGTTAAAATGGTGTGTATTTACGGTAAGAACAACAAAAAAAAACTTGTAATTAATAGTGTTGGGATTATTATCGAGAAAGTTGAAATCGGCACAGTTTTAGTTGATCGAAAATTTTTAGTTTGCAATAATTTTGGGTTAAAATTGGTCATTTTTTAATTCGCGCCATTTTCGGCGCTTCCTGTATTTTGGCGGCAGAAATCAGTTACAGATAGGGGGGTGAGATGTGGTGCGACTCTGGGGGGATGTTTTTAGGGTTTGCGATGGGGGAAAAAAAATCACATGACCTCGTTTTACATAGAACACCCCTTCCTGTTCATGACAGTGTCTTAGCGTCTCATGCAGTAGGCGTGCGCTTGCCTGTGTCCAAAAACAGTCAGTGAAATTATTCATTTCTTCACAGAGAAAGCTTAGTAGCTTGATCCTTAAAAATTGTTGTCGGATTGGAAATTTTATGTGTTAGGTAGAGAATTTTAAAGGCCACTACCGCTGTAAAGTCACAGGTGGGAGGGGGGGGGCCCCCCGGGGGACAACCCAAGCAAAGCTCTATAAAGAAAATGGATTAGTTCCGAGACTTAGGGGACATTATGAACGGTTTACCCCGTTTTCTGGCGTTTACTGCGCCTCCCACCCCGCCCCCCGCTGTGGACGCAAGTTCGCACTTTCGGTGGGCCCCGCATGAAGGGGGGGCTGGGGCGCGGGGGGGCGGTTTTGGCGTTCCGGGGGGGCGGAGCGTCATATAGTGGGGCTTGACCATCGCGGCTCGCCAAATGCGGTGTCGGCGCTCCGAAAGAGCCCAGGTTTTTTTTGGTCAAAACCCTGCGGCAGAGGCGAAGTGAAGAGGATCAACATGCGAGGAAGGGAAGAAGTCGCGACAAAAATCTCGGCGCTCCGTGTGCGAGGATAAAAATGGGAAAAAAAATCCCCTTTAAAAAGGGGGGAAAACGGTGTAAAAAGAGAGTGCACGTAAAAAAATACACTAATAAAAAAAAAAAACACCCCTTTTCCAAACTCTAGAACGGCGCAATATCAACAAATATGTATTGCAATTCCCGGGAAAAACGAAATTTTCAAAATTAAAAAACCTATTTCATTGGTGGGCAAAAACCGGCCAATCAGAATCGGGCGACAGTGAACCATTAAAAAGCTAGGGGGAAAGGGAAATTGCCCAATCAAAACCCCCGGCGGGATAATTCAAATACGTAAAAGCAAAAAAGAGCTTTTTTGCGAGCTAGCGGGGTCCGGCTAGTCAGCCAATCAGACGCGAGTCCCTTTTCCCTTTTCCCTTATGGAGTATCGGCCCGCGCGGCATGAAGTTTTAATAACAAATTTTTTTTATACGTTAAAATTTCTCAGATAAACCCCCGAACATTCTTTAAAAAAAAAAGTTAAAAACCCGAACAACCGTTGTCGCCGGACGGCGCACATAGGGAATTCCCATAGGGAGAATTTGGGGGAAAAGACAGTAATTAAAATTTGAAAGCTTTTCTCATTGGGGGCAAAAACCCAGCCAATCAGAATGGAGCGAAAAATTTTGTCCCTTCAGTAGGAGGGAATTGCCCAATCGGAATAGGAGGACAGGGCCCATTTTCCTTGGAGAAAAATGGCCCAAATCATATTCAAAGGGGGACATTAAAAATACAGAAAAAAGGGCAAAAAACGAGTGATTGGTTGAGCAGGGGGGGTCGTCCAGCTTACCCAATAGAGCGCGAGCTGCTTTCTCATAGATTTGGGGGGAATAAAATTTAAAAAAGGGGCCCCATAATTTGGCCAATGGGAGAGCGAGGCGCCCCTTTTGGGTTTTAATGAAAATTGGGTTAAAAAATGAAATGGTAAAATCAAATTATAACATACAAAAGTTGTGCCGATTGTATAAAAAAGGAATTTAATATGTAGCTAACGAAAAAAAAATTTAAAATCAAGAAAATAGCTTATTTCTTTTTTTTCTATGCACCATACTATTACCCTTGGCTAACAAAAATAAAGAAATAAACATGATTTTTGGTTTTTTTTTTTTTTTTTTTTCGTTCCCAAATATTAGTATTCGTTGTATATACAAATCGCACAATTTTGTAGTGTTATAATTTGTTTTAGCCATGACATTTTTTATACCAGATTGCATTAAAAAAAAAAAACCCCATGGAAGGTCGCTCGCTCTCCCATTGGCCCAAATTACGGCCCCTTTTTTAAAAATTTCGATTCCCATAAAAAATCTATGAGAAGCAGCTCACGCTCTGATTGGCTAAGGGGACGACCCCGTGTTAAACCCAAATCAGCTCGTTTCTCCCTTTTTGTTTTTTGACTGCCCCCCCTTTGAATATGTTTGGTCCATTTTTCTAAATGGGGATAGAAGGGGGCCCTGTTGCCCCTTTTTGTTTTGGTAAATTCTCCTCCATGGTGTAATGGGACATTGTTGCTCCTATTCGTTTGGTGGTTTTGCCGACCAAGGAATAGTTTACAAATTTAAATTTACTGTCTTTCCGGCAATTCTCTCTATGGCAATTCCCTTTTTTGCGCCGGTCTCGGCGACGAACGCGTTGTTGGGTTTTTAACTGTTTTATTTTTTAAAGAAGTGTTTGGTCTTTATCTGAGAAAGTTTTTTAACTGAATAAAAATTTAAAATTTTTTGATTAATATTATGGCGTGGGTAGGCCGGTTTGAGTGGCTCATTTTCCATAGAGCATAATGGGGGAAGTGGCTACGCTCTGATTGGTGAGCTAGCCCCAGACCCCGCTAGCCAGCCAAAAAGCTCCTTTCTGTCTTTTTGTGTATTTTTAATTTTCCCCCCCTGGATTCGATTTGGTTACACTTCTCCATGGGTAGAAGGACTTTGTCGTCCAATTTTGATTGGTGAGATAGCCAAGCCCCCGTTATCTAGCCCAAACAGCTGTTTTTTGCATTTTTACTGTATTTTTAAAAAGTCCCGCCATGGGTTGGATTGGGGTAAAATTCCCCATAGGCTAGAATGGGACATTGTCGCTCGTATTTGATTTGGTCTAAACTTCTCATAGCTTTTTGAATGGGACTTTGTCGTCCTATTTGATTGGCTGAGCTAGCCCGGCTCCGTAGCTCAGCCAATAGCTTTTTCGCTTTTTTTTGTATTTTTAAACGTCCGCATGGATTTGATTGGTCAAACCCTTCCCCCTAGCTTTTAATGGTTCACTGTGCTCTATTTGATGGGGCCCGGGTTTCTGCCCCCCAATGAGAATAGGTTTCGGAATTTTAATTAATGTATTCCCCGGCAATTTCCAAAATCCTAATTCTTGAATTAGGATATTGGAAATTGATTTTGTTTTAGTAATTTTTTTTTTTTTAGGGTTCGCTCTTTTTCTGAGAATGTTTAACGCCTTTTCAAGGCGATTTTGGTTTATACTCCCCCCGAATGTGGGAAAGATTTCTCGCCGCTCCCGCCCGTTTGCATCGGAACAGATTTTTGGGCAGCCCCGCACGGAGCCTAAGTCCCGCATGGCCCCCACCCCTGGCGGGCGCCGCGGCTTTTTCCCCATGTATGGGGACATCCTGGGGCGGCGAAACTTCGGCACAGGCCCTTTTTCCCCGCTGTGCCCCACGCCCCTGGGAGGCGGGGGATTTCCCCGCATGTATGATCGCACTACCTCCGGGGGAAATCTCAGACGCAGGCCGAACTTCGCCTCATTCCCGCACAGCCCCCCGAGGGGCGGCGGACTTTAAAGTAGTATGAGCGCGGCCCGTCCCCGACATAAATCAGGCGCGATTCGCGGGAAAACTGGCGGAAAAACGCGTCGCCGGGGGATTCATACATGTCGCCCTTAGTGTAGAATTTCATGCAATGTTTATATTAACAGTTTTTATTGAATATTTCCTGGATATTGGGCAGCCCGAAATTATAGGATACACATCTTTTTAGTCCTGCCGGTCTCTTTGTTAGGGGCAAATCCACTTTTATTATACATTTCGATAGGGGTTCTTTTTCAATTTTGCCCATTCAGCTTTGTTGATATTGCACCTTGCCCGTTAAAATTTGAATCAGCAATTGTTTAGTCGACAGGTTAATAGGTGCCAAAAAAACCCTTTTTTTATCCCAAAACATTTTGATCGTGTTTTTTACTTTGGCGCAGGCCGCTTTGTTTATGAGCTATTTGCAGTTAAATGGAATTAGCTTTTTTAGCACCACAGGTGAATTGAAAGGTGCCAAAATTTCCCTTTTAAAATCCCTATACATTTGACAGTTTTTTTTCACTTTTGGTCAGTCAAGCTTTGTTGATTACTTTGCAGTTAAAATTTTAATCAGCAATTTTGTTTTGATTTGAGGGATTTGGAATAGCTGTGATTTGCGGTCTTTTTTAAAAAGAGACTTTTCCAAAACTTTTCCATATTTCTCAAATTTTTTATTTTGAACATGGAGCGAAATTCAGTGGTAAGCGAGCAAAAGGGGGGGTAGGGAATGGAGGGAAGGTACGAGAGAAGGTGTCCTTCCAGTGTGGCGGGCAACACGCATGCCAGCGGTCGTCAGTTGCAGGACGTCGGGCCTGTCATGGGGTCAGGGCCCTGTGAATTCAGTAACGAAACAGTGTCGCGACTGTCCCTTTAGTGGTTAAGACCTGCATCCCCGCGTCTTACCTCCTCGTCCCCCAGTACGGCCCAAATTGTCTAGAATCCGTCCCAACAGAAGCAGCCCCCTTTTCCCCTTTTGTACCCACATGGGAAATCCATTTTCTGAAGACCTCTTTTTAAAAAAGCGGTTGGGGGCGAAGGGATGTTTAAAAGATCAAGAGGCCAAAAAGGATGTTTTCTCTGCCCCTGACGCCCCCGTTATGTGCCTCAGGGAGGAGAAGGAAGCCCCGGGAAAAAACGGCAAAAAACCCGGGGGGTCGGCAAAGCCTTGCAGTCCCTCTTGCCTTGTAGCCCGCATCCTAGAGAGAAGTCAGGAGACAAGTCCCTGTGTTGATGATGATGTGATGACGGGCATTTGGGATGCAACGTGGTTTTTGCAGAATTTTTTGCGAGGCTTTTCTTTTTAAAATTTTCCAGGGGAAGACGATGGGGGGAGTGTCGTACGGGGCCCGCCCAAAAAAAGGGAGGGGGCGGTCGCAAGTTTCGCTGATATGATTCCGCCGGAGGTCAGCGCAAACCCCGCTCCTGTTATCGCCGTCAAAAAGGTCCAGGACCTCTCAAGCCGGGCCTTCTTTGAGAAAGCCTTTTTCACCCGCAATGTCATATGCCGCCTTTTCCGTAAACGCAAAGTAGAGGCAAGAACCTTTTGGGGTTACCCACCAAAAATATTAGTCACTGCAGGAATGCATGAGTTTAAATGGAGGCCAAAATTGACCCAAAACGCCGGTTCTTTAAAAAACTGTCAACCCCTCTGTTCTCCGCCCCCTCCCTCCCCCCCACCAAAACGTTCCCCAGCGCCCATGTCTCTCAGAGCTGATCGGGATCAGCCCCCGTTTGCCCCACCCTGCCCGAGTACCACCAGCAAACCCCCAAGACCCCTCCTACCCTTCTCCTTCCGCTTTTTGAAGACCTGCACCCGTAAAACACCAGTCTAGCACCAGCCTTTTTCTTCCAGGTTTGGGACAGAAAGAACACTTTTTAAACCCCAAACCTCCCAAAGCCAAAAGCGAATGTCGGCATTGCCAGGCTTTTGGCCTTGGAAATGTTGCCTTTCCCTCTGGGGGACACAGTGGGTTCCGCCACATCATGGCCCTTTCCTGCCCCCAAAACCCGATGCCCCAGAAACATTTCTTTGCCCGAAAAACCCCGCTCACATGGGTGTACCCGGCCAAAGGCCGCTATATCCGTGTAGCCCTGGGGGGAGTGGGTGGATGTCTCTAGGGGGACGGTGGGTCTCGGCTCGGCGCACATTTCAAAACCCAGGGGGTGCAGGGTTCTTTCCCCCAAGGGCCTCTGGTGGCATCACGGCCCAGGACACCAGGCCGTGTTTTAAAAATTTAACTGTCTTGGAGACCCTCCCCACACAGGAGGACTGTGGACGGTCCCCCGCAAAGGACCGAGGCGGCTGGGTGACAAGAACCCTTTTGCCACGCAAGGGGTGTTTTGGGATAACGGGGGGAAATCTGCTGGGCCGCCTTAAGAACGGTAGGTGGAGCACACCCTTTTTCCGGGGCACAGGTAAATAAACCCTTGTCGCCAAAATTTTCTAAAGAGCTCCCGGGTCGGGAGGGGCCTTTCTGGGGAAAGGGGTTTCCTAAAGTCTAAGTTCGCACTTCCCCCCCGTTGCACCCTGTTTCCCTTCCCCCCTTTGGTTTGCTTTTGCAGCGTCAGCTCGGCCCCCCCCGTCAACCGCCCTCATTGTTGACTTTGGGCAACAGCGGGAAATTTCCCAAACCCCCCACATGCTCCAGCGATTGTGGCAGCAGCGCAAGCCTTTAAACTCAGTACGAAAGTGACCCCCCCCCCCCCCCGGGCCCCTAAACCAAGCAGGGGGGGCGGACCTCGGGTTTGTTGAGCCCCCGGAGGGGTGGAGGCAGGTGAAAAAGCTCTAAAAACCTTCCTTCCCCCCCAGTTTTGAAAAAAGCCCCCAAAAAATGGTCAGGTTGCGGACCTGCCCTTGTCGCATGAGCTTTGGGGTGATCTTATTTCTGGAACGATCATTGGAAACCCCTGAAACAAAGGTCCCGCCAGCAAGGGAGGAGGTTTACGGACACAGATGCAGCCCAGGGAAACCTTTCTCTCCAGAAAACCCCAAGGCCCGACAGTTTCTCAATTTTATTTGGTCTTCATTTTGGGGTGGTTCGGGGTCCAGGGCTAGTGGCAAGGCAGCGCATCGCTTCCCGGTTTTCAAACTTTTGAGGCAAATCAGGGGTGTGTTGAAGCTGTTTCCGGAGGGAAATGGAGGAGGGGGAGGAGGGGGGAGGAGGTATTCCCAGACACCGACGTTACCGACGTTTCCCCGCCTTGGAAAGGTTGGGGGCCCAATTTGAGGCGGAGGAGGAAATTTAGGAAAAATAGTTTTGCTTTTGCCCCCCCCCGACCCGAGGGGTTGGGAAATTTAAAAGGCCCATCTTTCAAATGAGTGCTTGGGGTCCATTTCCCCCCAACCCTATCCCCGGGATTAAAAGGGCCCCAAAAAAGGGAAAAACAGATTGGGTTGGCCCCCCACCGGGGTCCCAAAATTTTCAAAACAAAATCAGCACTTTCCCTTTCCCCCCACCCAAATAGAGAGTAAAATCAGGGAAAAGGAGACCTGCTGATTGATCCAACTGGAGACTCGTTTCCTGCTTTTAAAGTTTCTTCAAATCAAAGGGGAACAAATACGGCGAAAGTGCAGAATTTTGAAATGCCAAGTTGCCTTAAAAGGGGGGCAGAAAGGGAAGGGGCAAAACCTTAATTGGGGTTTAATTTTGGAATTTTTTATTTAATCAAAAAAAAGATTTCCCAAAGGAGGGGCAAAACCAAAACAAAAGAGAAACCCTTAAGATTATGGTGCAATACTAAAAGGGGTCCAACCCCCGATGTTTTTGTATTTAAATTTGGGAAAAAAATAGATTTGGGTTAAACCAAAATGGACGAATGGCCCCCAGCTGGTCGCCACGGCCCTTTGAGGGGGTTTTTGCCTGCCCCGCAGCCCCGGCCAAAATAGAGCCCGGACCCCGCCCGGTGGGAGGAGTCATTACAGACAAATTTTAAACCGGCTTTCCAACCCGATTTTGGGGATCAATTTTAATTTTAAACAAGATGAAACAGGCTTGGGTCTCTGATGGTTTTGGCCCCCTTGGCCGAGGGCCCCCGTTTAGGGCCGGGTTTTATTTACATTTTCCCCCTTAAACAGAAATGCTCCCTTTGGGAAACTTTTTTTTAAAAAGGAAACAAATTTTTTACTGCAAAATTTTTTTTTTTCTTTTCCCAACAGTTATTTGCTGGTTTTTTTTGTAGGGGGGGACTGAAAAAGACAGCAAGGTTTCATGCAACAAAGGATTCCATTTTTCTCATTTATCTTTAGAAGTTTTTCGCATTGTAATGGTTTTTTGTGGGTCAAGTTGCCGGGGGATACCGCCCAAAAATTTTGGTTTCCTTTTTGGGAAAAGAAAAAAGTGGGTTTTTAAATGGAAATTTTTCCCCCACAAAATAAAATTTTTTAAAAATGGCCGGAAAAAGGTTTATTTTTTATAATTTTTTTTTGGGTCATGCTGCTTTGGGAAAAAAAGCAAAAACAAAAGGCCTATTATAAAAAAAAAAAATTTTTAACAGAAAATTTGTTTTTTCACAATTTTTCCAAAAGTGGCTAAAAGGGGGGATTTTGCCCGTCAGAAACGGGAAAAGGTAGGGGGCACTGTTAATGGACACATATTGCCCAAAAAAACTTGTTTTTTTCAAGATCTTTTAAAATTTGCTTTTTCAATCCCTTTTTTAGACAACCCATTTAAAAACAATTAAAAAAAAAGAAACAAAGAATGGTGGGGTTTTTCCCTCCTATTTTTTAAAAAAGTGTTTTCCTTTGAATTAAATCTTTTAAAAATTTGATGTATAAAAAAACTGGTAAAAAAAAACCCCCTGAATTGTACAAGGGGGGTAAAGGAAAACATACCAGATGTAGGTTAAATTTAGAGGAATTGGAATGGAGCACGGACAGGGGAACAAAAAATAAGAGACGTTTCCTCCAGCACGTTGAGTAAAATGGGAAAAAAAAATTTCCCAAAAAAAAGGGGACCCCGGGGGTGTAACAGGAGCGTTAACCCCCCGTATTTCCAAAAATGAAGCCCCAATTGGTCCGCACTCATACCCGGGGGGTCAAGCCGGGTACCCCCGGGGCAAAGGGGCGGGATATGCCAGGGAAAATAAAATTGGGGGTTGAAAAACTTCCCCTTTTTCCCCGGGACTTTTTAATCTGGGGGGCATGCAGGTTTGGGGGTCATGCTTTTGGGGCCCGGGCAAGGGGGTTTTTCAATGTCCAGTTCAAGTAAAAAAATGGTTCAAATCATACTGCCTTCTTGCACTTTTCAATTTGTGGGTGATGCAGGTTTAAGGGTCATGCTGTGGTACAAGACAGGGATAGTGAATGGTGTGTGACTTTTTTTCTGTGGCTTTTATAACCTAAGTGTGTTGCCTAAGATGTAGCACGTATCCATTTGACTGTTATGGATTTTAATTCCAGCTTCTCCAGCCCTGTTTGGGTGTAAGAATGAAGGTGTTGTTCCTCTCCCATAGACTTTAATGGTCATCGATCATAATCTATCATCGACCATCGAATATCTTGTCGATGATGGTCAACCATCGACCGATGTCGATGGCCAACGTAATCGCTCAACACTAGTCGCCAGCACTGGAAGGAGCACCTTCTCTCGTACCTCTACCTCCATGTCCTACCCCCCTTTGCTCGCTTACCACCTGAATTTCGCTCCATGTTCAGAAATATAAAAATTTGAGAAGGTATGGAAGAGTTTTGGAAAGTTTCATATTAAAAGACCGCAAATCACAGCTATTCTCAAATCCCTCAAATCAAAACAAAATTGCTGGATTCAAATTTAACTGCAAAGTAGATCTATCAACAAAGCTTGACTGACCAAAAGTGAAAAAAAAAAACCTGTCTGAAATGTATTCGGATAATAAAAGGTATTTTTGGCACCTTTCAATTCACCTGTGGTGACTACAAAATTTCTGTATTCACATTTAAGTGCAAGGTGCCTCAATGAACAAATCTGTAGTGCGCCAAAGTGAAAAAACACGTATCTGTAATGTATACGGATAATAAAAGGTATTTTTTGGCACCTATCAATTCACCTATGGTGACTACAAAATTGCTGCATTCAAATTTAACTGCAAAGTAGATCTATCAACAAAGCTGTACTGCGCCAAAGTTAAAAAAAAACACGTATCTGAAATGTATTCGGATAATAAACGGTATTTTTGGCACCTATCAACCTGTGGTGACTACAAAATTGCTGGATTCTAATTTAACTGCAAGGTGGCTATATCAACAAAGCTGGAATGGGCAAAATTGAAAAAGAACACCTATCTGAAATGTATACTGATAATAAAAGTGGAGTTTTGCACCTAACAAAGAGACCTGCAGTTAATAGAAAAGATGTGTATCCTAATATAAGTTCAGGCTGCCCAATATCCAGGAAATATTTCAATAGAAAACTGTTAATAATAAAGCTATTGCAATGCAATGTCTACACTAAGTCTTGGTGAACTATATCCAGAAATCTTTATAGAGCTTGTCTTTGTTCGCCCGTGGCCCCCCCCTCCCCCCGCTTCCCACCGTGACTTCACAGCGGTAGATGCTTCTTTAAAATTCTCTACCTAAATACAGAGATTGGAAGATTTTATGATCTAACTAAGTTGTAAGGATCACAGCTAACAGTAGAGCTTTCTCTGTGAAGAAATAGAATAATTTCGCTGAGCTGTTTGGACACAGGCAGAGCGCACGTCCTACTGCTATGAGACGCTGAGAGACACTGATCATGAACAGGAAGGGCTGTTCTATGTAAAACGAGGTCATGTGATTTTTCCAGCCAATCGCAACCATACACAACCCAGTCATGACGTCGCACACACATCTCACCCTGCTCTATTCTGTAAGCTGATTTGCTGGCCGCCAAAATGACAGCAACTGCCGAAAATGGCGCGATATTAATAGATGATGCACAGATTTTAACCTAAATTATCGCATGATCTAAAAATTCCCATCAACATAAAAACTGTGCTGATTTCAACTTTGTCGATAATCGCTCAACACTAGTTACAATATAAAAGTAAAACAGACAGTCATATTGTAGTGCATCGATAGTACACAAAGTGATTTCACAGGAAAAGAATAGCTCAAATGGCTACATAGATGACGTAATTGAGATCTTCAAATCCGTGCTATGGCACATTTACTATCAGGATCGATGAGAGTCCTAGAAATCGAACACCAAACAATCACACAGTGATAGCAATATTTCATCACTTTTTGAGCTTTAAACAACTCCTCTGGTTAGAAAACCTATTTTGAGATACCATGTTCTAAATTTTTATCTATACAAAGTAGAAGAGTGAAGAAATCAGGCGATACTAGCTCCCTTCTTCAGACATGATGTTATACCTGAAGAAGGGAGCTAGTACTCTCGAAAGCTCACCATCAAATATATTCAGTTAGCCTCTAAAAGGTATCGCCTGATGTCTTCACTCTTCTACTTTCTATGGCCGACACGGTACAACATTAGACTATTATCTATACAAAGTAAACATCTTCAAAGAGTGATTGCTTCTGTAGAGGATTATATGGATGCCGAGATATCATCTAGACAACCCATTAATGTCAATGGTGGCTGTGTGCTGCTTCCTTGTTGAAGAGGTAAAACAAGCAGTCGCTGACAAATTCCCCCAAAACTTCAGCTGATTGTTTTCATTCCTGCACCCCTTTATCATCAGAAAACTCTCCTAATAAAAAAGGTTTGGCCAAAGAAAACTACTCTTAAAAGATGAAAAAAAATTTGTGGCCAACTTACGAGTTAGGCTATATTCACATGGTGTCTTTTAGGACATATTTCGGGGCGTAATTGCGCTGCAATGTGCCCAGAAATACGTCCTGCAATTACGGTAATCATAGCTCTCACAGAGAGCTATGACTACCTGCTTCCCCACAGTGTATTGGAAGCCGGCAGAAAAAATTGACATGTCGCAAGGCGCCATGTAAACATACCCTTATTATCCAAACTGTCAGTTTCTTGCCATTTGTGTTTTTAGTTTTTTTTTCAACAGCTATTTTTTTTCAACAGCTATTCAGTTATGTGAATTTGTCACTGCAATATTGCTTTTCCTGTGCACAGAACATTTTCTGTTTCAGATAGATTTGCTCCACTGATTTTTGAAGACAAAATTCAGACAGAAGTTAGATTACTCCGCGATTGCAGGAATTAATATAATTTTTGAATGATCACAAACCTTGAAAGCTCTACTTTGATCCAGGAATGTAATTTCCTGGAAAATGGCAACTTGTAGAATACAAATATTGTACTTGCCAAGTTTTGAGATATTTATAAAGTGAGAATGGAAAAGGAAGCTTATATATATGGCAGGAGATAAATTGAAATTGAGATACAAATATTTATAGATATATACTGTCGCTGTCTAGCTATTTATGTATACACTTGTGAACAATATTATTGGTACCATTCCATTGGAGAAAGAGAAAAACCCACAATGTTCACTAAAATAAATGGAAACTGACAAAACTGACAAAAGTAATAATAAATTTAAATTTACTGAGCATCAACTAATGGAAATCAGAGATTATTTTTGAATTGTGGTTCAACTGAAAAAAAAATTGCTTTGACAAAACTAAAAAAAGAGAGCAAATAATTTAACCATAGGGACATGTTAAACTAAGGTGTGTCCTATAATTAGCAGTACAGGTGTCTACAAACTTATAATCAGTCAGTCTTCCTCTTTGAAAGATGAAAAGTAGCCACTGTGCTGTCTGGTATCATAGTGGGTACCACACTGAACATTGGCCAAAGAAGTCTAAGAAGAGAGTTGTCTCAGGAAACTAGAACAAAAATATTTAGACAAACATGTTGAACAGGTAAAGACTAAAAGACTATCTCCAAACAACTTTATCTTCCTGTCACTACTATTTTGAAGCTTAAAGTCTATGGGACTGTGGCCAACGACACTGGACATGTCTGCAACAGAAAAAATTATGATAAATTGAAGAGACAATAATACAAATGGTCACAGTGTCATGGTCAGGTAGTGCATCCTCCCCATCAGTCACTAGTATGGTGTAGGCCACACTGAGTAGTGGAGTCTAAAGAGCCCTTAGTCTTCACCTTCATCCACCAAAAGGGGGTTTGGACTATGCTGCAGGAAACTCCCTTGTCGCCACCCTAGACTTGGTCACTCGCGCTGACTGCTGGTGTTCTGGTGTGGTACAAAGGGGACTGGCAGAAGCGTGGTCAGATCACAAACTGAAGGTCACGACAGGTGGCATACTTTTGTAATTTGGTCACAGGCAGAAGATCAAGGTAGGTGGAGTTCAATCGTAGAGAGATGGACAAGGCAAAGATCAATATAGAAATTCACAGACAAAACCGCTACTAAGCACACCATAAACACAACAACAAGCTTGCAGCAAACTGGGTAGAGGTGCTCCTTCAACACCGTCCCAACATGGAATGTATCTGTACGTCCTAGCGGCAAGTAACCTCCCATAAATGGATGTACAAGTATGTCTTGGACATTGTGCAGGCTCTCAAGCCCTTAGCTGTCGTGATGAATCACGACTGTGACAGCTAATGGACAGACAGAGGGAGGGAGCTGCCTCTGTCTCCATCGGCATTGGCACAATGTAATTGCAGCTGTTGATGGTTTCCTTAGCAGCCTGGAAGCCTAACAAAAGCTTCCAAGCTGCCTGTGATATCACTATGCCCGGCTGCGCCCAGTGGGTATGGCCAGGCATAGTGATTGACAGTTGCCATGGAGAGCAGTACTGATGTGTACTGCTCTCCATTGTAACAGTGATCTAAAGATCACTGATACAAGTCCCCTGTGGGACAAAAAGTCAAGCAAATGCTAATGTGGTTCCAATGAAAACATCAGTTCATCCCACAAAAAAGGCCTTACATGGCTCTGTATACAAAAAAATAAAGAGTTATGTCTCTCAGAATATAGCAATGCATAAATATTATTTCACAGAATAAAACACTTTTTTTTAAAGCACTTTAACATAAAAAATAAATATATATTTAAATTAGATATCAGCACAATTGTATCGACCCAAAGAGTTAAACTAGCTTGTCATGTATACTGCACAGTAAATAAAACTAAAATAAAAAAAAAAAGCACTACTAGGATTGCAGTATTTTGTCCACCCTTGCTTTCAAAAAACGGATTTAAAAGCAATCAAAAAGCCTGGTCTCTCCAAACATGATACCAGTAAAAATTTCAACTTCCCCTACAAAAAAACAAGCTACTATACAGCTCTGTACACAGAAAAATAAAAAAAAGTTATGGCGTTTAGACTATGGCGAACGTGTTTTCCTTTTGAATAAAAGTGTTTTTAATTGTGTGAAAGCAGTAAAACATAAAAAAAAATATACAAATTGGGTATCACTGTAATTAGATCAACCTTCTGAGTAAAGCTAGCATGTTATTTATACTGCATGGTGACCACTGTAAAAAATAAAAAGTACCAGGATTGCTGTATTTTGTTCAAAACAACTCACAAAAACCTTGAAAAAAAAATGTTCATAGCATCACCTGAACCCCATAATGGTACCAATAAAAATGTCAACTCATCTCACAAAAAACAAGTCCTTAATCAGCTCAATATACAAAAAAATAAAAACGTTGTTGCTGTCAGACTATGACAATATAAAAACACATTTTTGAAAAACATATTTCTATTGTATAAAAGTAATAAAACATAAACTATATAAAATTTTAATCATTGTAATTTTACCAACCGCATAGTAGGTTATCCTTTCATTTATACCAAAAAGCAATGGCCGAATTGTATTTTTCCCCCCATTGTCATGGCCCAATGCTAAAACAATTATGGAACACCTGTGTGCCCAAATTGAACAATATACCCCTAGATGAGATTCCTCAGGGGCGTTGAAGCCAAAAAGGGCTGACTTCTGGAAGGTTTTACCTGTTCTGGTACTTTGGTGGCTTTGTAAATGCAACAAGGCACCCATCAAAATCTGCATTCCAATATCCAAATAGCGCTCCCTCTCTTGTACACCCTACCATGTTCCCAAACAGCCATTTACACCCACATAGAGGGCATTGCTGAATTTGGAATAAATTGGGTAATACATTTTGGGGTGCTTTTTATCCAGGAATATTTGTAAAAATTAATTTTCAGCTAAAATTGCAGATTGTTGTAAAAAAAAATAATTTTCACAGCCTAATGCTAAAAAAAATTGTGGAACATCTGTGGGGTCGATATAGTCACTACACCCTTAAAGATATTCTTTAAGTGGTGTAGTTTCCAATGTGTGGTATTTTTTGGGGTGTTTATTAAGTTTTAGTAGCCATGGGTGTCTTCAAACCTGAAATGGCGCTTAAAGAAAATAATAATGAAAATGCGACCCCAAAATAGTAGGTGCTCCTCCTACTCTTGGGCTTGTGTTTGAGCCAAATTATCGCACTAGGACCACATATGGGAAATATAAAAAAATGGTAGAATTCGGGGAATCAATGTTGAGTTGCATTTTCCTGGTCACATCTACCTTATTCCAGTGAATAATGGATAAAAATTGAAAATCTGCCAAAAAAGTGAAACTTTGTTTTAATTTCTGTGAAACACCTAATGGGTTAATAAACTTCCTAAATGCTGTCTGTAATACACTGAAGGGTGTTGTTTCTTAGATGGAGTCATTTATGGGTGGTATCTAATAAACAGGCCCATCAAAGCCACATCAGAGCTGGACTGGGCAATAAAAAAATCAATGTTGAAAATTTTCTTGAAAATTTGAAAAATTACTACTAAATTTATTGATAATGCTCTTACTGTCATAAAAATAAAGACATTAAAATGGAAAATTTCTTACTAACTTAAAGCACAATGTGTCACTTGAAAGTATTTTCTGAATCACATGGATAGGCAAAAGTGTCAAAAAGTTATTCACACATAAATTTACAAATTTCAAAAATGGAGCTATGTCAGAAAGTCAAAACATCCTTAAGGTGTTAATTACTTTATGTAATGAAAATATAAAAAAGGAAAACATAGGTTTTGTCGTAATGTTTCAATGTATAAAATTGTCATGTTATTTAATCTTTCGGGTAAACCTTGAAAATGAAAAAAAATAAAAAAAATAAATAAATAAAAATCCATGCCAGAATTAAAATTTTTTGTTCATCCAGCCTCACACGAAATGGACTAAAAAGTGATCAAAACTCTTATTTACCAAGAAAAACACAAATGTATTCCAGAAATTAAAAGCCTTGACACAAATCCATGCAGAAAAAAAAAAAAATATTATGCAAGTATGATTTATTCATGAAAGAAGGGGCTTGTACATGGTGGTGTATCATGTAAAATGAGCATGTAATTTCATTTCTTCAGGTCATATATGTGATTTTTAAAAAGGATTGTCCAGTGGAAGAAAATGAATTTTAAATGTGGTCAGGGAGAGAAAAAAAAGAGAAATATGTTATAACTGCCTCCCAGTCCCCTCTGCTATGCTTCATTTGTTGGTTCTTGTCCTGATACACAGGAGTCGCTTAGATTCTATTGTAAGTGAATGAAAAGTGAGCCTCTCCTGTGTGTTGTATAAACCCGGAACCTGGAAATAAAGTGAAACAGATCCTGGGGATCTCTCGAGTGGCAGCAGTGAGGCACCTGTAGGTAAATATGTCTATTGTAGGCCCCCTATAGGTAAATAGGTATATATGCCCCCTGTAGGTAGGTAAACAGTATCTCAAAAAGTGAGTACACCCCTCACATTTTTGTAAATATTGTATAATATCTTTGCATGGGACAACATTGAAGATATGAAACTTTGATACCATGTAAAGCAGTGTGTACAGCTTGTATAAGTGTCCCGTCAAGGGGGGTACAGTGAGCCCTAACTGGAACCCAGTCCACCGTCCCTGCCTACTTGACGTGCTGCCCTAGGCGGCAGCCACCAACTGAGCGACAGTCCCTGCTCTGCTAGAGTGCTGGGGTCATCAGGAAGAAGAAGCGTCAGACAGTCCTGGTCGATCACAGGTCAGTAACGTCAAGGTCAAAATCAGAAAGTGAGAGAGAAGTCAGACAATGAGCCAGGAGTCAAAAACATGAACGGGAGCGAGGTACAAAATAAGAGCACAAAACAGAGTCAGGAAACAGCAGATGTCAGGTAAACAGTTAAGCAAACAAACGAACAACAAGCACAATTAATAAATAGTGATGAGCAATTGTGTCAACTATCGTTATCGATTCGATAGTCGATATCGTCAATTATCAAGACGATTTCCGGTAGTCGATAATAGATTATCGCTGATGACCATTAAAGTCTATGGGAGAGGCACAACACCTTCATTCTTACACCCAAACAGGGGTGGGAAGCTGGAAATAACATCCACAACAGTAAACTGGATACGTGCTACATCTTAGGCAAGACAATTAGGCAACAAGAGTCACAGAAAAAAAACTCACAAACCATTCACTATCCCTGTCCTGTACCACAGCATGACCCTTAAACCGGCATGACCCACAAATTAAAAAGTGCCAGAAGGCAGTATTATTTGAACCATCATTTTACTTGAACTGGACATTGACTATCCCTGTCCTGGAACGCAGCATGGCCCTTAAACCTGTTTGACCCACAGATTAAAAAGTGCCGGAAAAAGGAGCCTTTCAACTACCATTTTAGTTGAACTGGACATTGACTATACCTGTCCTGAGCCACTGCATGAGCCCCAAACCTGCATGACCCCCAGATTAAAAAAGTGCCGGAAAAAGGAGTATTTCAACCACCCTTTTAGTTGAACTGGACATTGATTATCCCTGTCCTGGACTGCAGCATGCAGGTTGCATTAACCACTGAAGAACAGATTGGCGACGCTGTTCATTACTGAGATTCACAGGGCACCGACCCAGCATTGACAGGCCTGACGGTCCTGCATCCGACAATCCGCTGGCATGCATGTTGTCACCAGCACTGGAAGGAGCACCTTCTCTCGTACCTCTACCTCCATGTTCTACACCCCTCTTTGCTCGCTTACCACCTGCATTTCGCTCCATGTTCAGAAAGATAAAAATGTAAAAAGGTATGGAAGAGTTTTTGACAGTCTCTTATTGAAAGACGGCAAATCACAGCTATTCTTAAATCCCTCTAATTTCTTACAGCCAACTAGGATTAGAAACAGAATTGTTTCAATCGAATACCTGTGAAATGCGGTCTGGTGGAAGAACCGTAACACCAAATCAACAGTGTTCTTCCTTCAGTCCCAGGGATTTACAACTGCCCAGTAGGACTAGGAATCGATAGTTTTCAACAAACTATCATACAAGTGCGCTATCTGCGCCAAACTGAGATACACCGAGTGCAATAAAACTATTCAGAAGTTACACGGATGAGAAATTGCGTTTTTTTGCAGCAATGACAAACTAGAAACAGTTTACTAGAAAATTTTTCTATCAAAATTGGCGTAAAAACGGGCTATTTGAAAAAAACTGGGTCACACACCACGTGCAATACAGCTATTAAAAGTATAAACGGATAACTAAGGGTTTTTGCACCAATGAAATCACCAACAGTTACTACAAAATTTTCTATATCCAAATTTAAGTACAAGGTGGCTCCTTGCAAAAAAATAGTGCCGCACCACTGCAATACAGCTATTTAAAAGTTATACGGATAACAAAAGGTGGTTTTTGCGCCAATGAAATACACCAACAGTTACTACAAAATTTCTCTATCCAAATTTAAGTACAAGGTGGCTCTTTGAAAAAACTGGGCCGCACCACGTGCAATACAGCTATTGAAAAGTTACACGGATGATAAATTGCGTTTCATGCAGCAATGACACACAGAAAGTTATTTAAAAATTTCTGTATCAAAATTGCGTACAACGTGGCATTTTGAAAAAACTGGCCCGCCCACAAAAAAAAGGTACAATTTCACCTCAGCTGCGAGGTGTGCTGGCCAAAAAGTGTTAAAAAAATGGCATTTCAATGCAGGTTCAAAGCAGAGTCTGGACTGCACAATATGCACCCTCCTTTCCAAAACCTGTCTGTCTGTCTGTCCGTCCGTGCCCCCCCCCCCACTCGCGCGGCTGGACAGCGCTAGATGCTTCTTTAAAAGTCTCTGTCTAACTAAATAAGAATTTAAATTCTCTAATCTACCTATATTCTAATGTTCACAGCCTAAAGCATAGTTGTCTGTATGAATAAAGATAAGAACTGTGTCTCTGAGCTGAGCTGTATTTAGAGACACGCAGCAGACGTCTTGCTCTAATGTTAGACACTGAAAGACTGATGCTGAACAGGAAACGCTGGTCTATGCAAAACAAGGTCATGTGATTTTTCCAGCCAATGAGATCCATACACCATAAAGGGGTGATGTTGTACATCCTCCTCACCCCCCTCTATCCTCAGAGCTGATTGGCTGGCCGATAAAATGACAGGAAACGCTGAAAATAGCGTGATTGTAATAGATTATCTGTAAGATTGTCACCTAAAATATCACGTGATCAGAAATTTCCGATCAGCCTAAAAATCGTGCCGATTTCAACTTTGTTGATTTTATAATCGCTCATTCCTAGTAATAAAGGCAGCCAGGAGAATATCACAGGCGACGCACTCGGCCTGCCTGGAGTTTAAATGTGGTTCCCGGGTACCGCCCCCGTAGCTGATTGGAGCGGCCCTTGGGCCCTTCTAATGGCTGGTGCAACATACCCCCCTGTGCAGAGTGGCTGCGCCTTTGTCACTCACCCAGCCTCCAGCAGACTGTCGCAAACCAGCTGCTGCAGACTGTTGCTCCCTGCAGACTGAGCGCCGCCTAGCCCTGAGAATAAGGGTATGTTCCCACGGCTTATTTTGGAGCGCATTTCGCCGCATATATAGTGGTGTACTGCGCTTAATACGTGGGGAAGTGTGCCACATAATTACGGTAATCCATAGCTCTCAGGGTAAGTTCACACGGCTTATTTTGGGATGCATTTCGCCTCGTATTGAGAGCGTACTACACTCTAATACGAGCAAAATGCGCCCCAATCATTACGGTAACCCATAGCTCTCATAGAGAACTATGGATTACACCTCCTCTACTCGCTCGTACAGTATGATTGTATGCGAAGGAGATAATTGACGTCATTTATTCACAGCGCTTACAGTCATTTATTTGGCGCGAGCTCACGAACACTCAGTGTAATTGGGGGGCGTTCAGTACGCCCCGCAGTTAAGCTGTGTAAACATGCCCTCATAGAGAACTATGGATTACGCCTCCTCTCCTCACTCATACAATACGATCATATTGTACGCGCAGTACATCGTGTGATCATACCCTAACAGTGCAAATTTGTTGTGCCCTAAAAATAACTCAACACACAGCCATCAATGTCTGAACCGCTGACAACAAAAGTGAGTACTCTAACTCTGGCCATCTGCAGCGTCATCTGTACAACACAGTTCCACACTTCCACTGAAGAACATTAGTTGCAATACTTTCCTGGTTCAACTAGACACCAACCAACCCTCAGTCTTACACCGCATATTTCACAGTCATTCTTGTAACCAAGATGAGTCTCACCCAGTACTTACATGGCAATATCAATCTAGCAAAGGCTATTAGCATGGGAATTCCTTCATCAGCTGTAGTATCTGTGAGCTGCTATGCTGTATAGTATGGGGAAGCCTGTATTTGGGCATCTGGTGTGCTAGGCCCAGGATCAACTCCACTTGCTCCAACTAGAAATACAACTGTACCTATCAGAACTAAACTTAACCAAAGATTGCGCCCTTCCAACTAGGCTAACTACATAGTCAACCAACTCCTCAATGTTCCCAGCATCCTTTGCTCACTCCTGCATGGGTTTACACAATTTCTTAAAGTGACACATCTTATTCAGAGCAAATGCTATAAAACAGCATAAAATAGATTACATACTAATACCCCCAGTTTATCCCTTACATTCCTTCCTGACTGTATTAGGGCCAGTGATCCATCTTTGCCCCTTGCAACACCCCTGCCCTGGATGGTAGTATTTAGGCTATGTATGAAAGCCTTTTTTTTTGCAGTATTATTTTAGCTGTATTATTTATGTACTCTGTGGTAGTATTAGTGTTACTATTTTTGAAAAGCATGGAAGCATTTTTTATACCCTAGTGCTATATGGACATTATAAAGTGGTATTATTTCCATATTTATAGCAGTATTGTTATGCACATCATGCTGGTATTGTTTAGACACTAGTATATTCAGGTCTATAACACATCTACCATGAAATGTTTATCTGCTCAGTGGCGTAACTAGAACTTTTGTCACCCAGGACTGTTTACAAACTACACCCACACTCTTCATGCCATGCCTCTTTTGACAGGCCCCTCCTCACACTCATAAATCATAATCATCACTTAAAAAATGTTTTTAAGTTACTATGTTCTAAGAGTCAAAACATTTGGCGCAGTTTGAAAGCCTTATATATGCATGATAAGTTTATGAATAAAAAGTAGCCCTGGAACAAGCCCAAACCATCCACCAAACAATATCATCTCCTCCGACCAGTCCACTTTAAATTTACATCTTCAAGTTTTCCCTTGGTTAGGTACCTCACCACTTTATACAATTAACAACACTATAAAAACAAGCAATAACGTAAAAGTGAAACCCCTAATCAGAGTCAGGGACAGGAATGCACTCAATTAGTGTTGATTGAACCATTCAAGAAAAGTTAAGTTTGAGTTGAACTTCACAATTTTTTAGAACTCGTGCAGAAATTAACATTTTACTGTTTGTTCGAGTGCAACATGGCGTGCGATGCGTCGCCGCAGCTGTTTTTAGACGCATTAAATCAGTGTAAAGTGTGTCAGAAGGTATTATCCTCTCAAAAATCTGGCATCAGGTATACCTTGCATAGTAAACATAATGGGCAACATGTAAGAATGGGGCTGCACCAGATATTTTGCGTCTTTACAGCCCGATATGAGGCACAGCCCCGTTCATACATTTTTAAATCTCTGGGAGGCGGGACGCACTAGAACCGAATCGAAGCGATAGATTTATAGCTTCGCTACGACATTTCTGGGCGCATTGCAGTTGGAACAGGTAGAACACTTTTAAAGTGATATACCTGATCCCGAACTGTTGCCCGAGCGCTAGAATGCACCTGATTTTTGACCTGCAGTAAAGCCGGTTCATATATCAGGCATATTCTAGCCTATTATTAGGCACAGGAAATTTGGCGTGTTAACGCCAAATTTCATGCAAGTTGCCCAATGCGCCTAAAAAGGCATATTGCGCAAATTGCGTAGCATAGCATGTCATTGGTAGTGTATGTAATGCGCCTATCGAGGCACATTGCGCAACAGAGGTGCATAACATATCCTTACTAGTTTATGTAATGCGCCTCCATAGGAGCATTGTGTTATGGAGGCGCATGGCCTAGTTTTGATGTACTGTTACAGATGGTAATAACAGCTTCTCCTCACCTGTATAAGTGTAAAAATTAACTGTCCCATTGACTTTAACCCCTTTCTGACGGACGGTCATAATAATATGGCATTCAATTATTTTCCTCCTTGCCTTCTGAAAGCCGTAACTTTTTTTTTCCACCTACATAGACACATGAGGGCTTTTATTTTACGGGAAACTATTTACTTTATAATGGTGTTAATCATATTACTATAGAATGTACTAAGGAACGGCAAAAAAATTCTAAGTGGGGCAAAATGTGAAAAAAAACGTACTTGTGCCATGTTTGCGGGAGTTTGTTACCTGTATTCTACAGGTTGATACGCATCCAGCAATACCAAACATGTATGGTTTCCATTATGTTTTGGTACTGTAAAAAAATTCCAATCTTTTTCTATTTTTGATATTTGTGCCGCGGCGCAATTTTATGCAACCAATAAATTTTTTGTACTAAAACCTACTGATGTCAATGAGGGGGAATTTTTTGTGGGCTGAAGCTTACTTTTTATTGCTAGCACTTTGGAACACATGCAACTTTTTTCATCACTTTTATTCCAATTTTTATGGGCCGTGAAATGATCAGACTTTCTGGACGCGGCGATACCAAATATGTGTAACTTTTTTGTTATTTTATCTTTTTTATTTGTAAAATGGTGAAAAGGGGGTGAGTTGAACTTTTAATACTTTTTTTTTTTTTTTTTTTTTTACATTTTAAAACTTTATTTATAATTTTTTTTTTACTTTAACATTGAGTCCTCCTAGGATGCTTCACCACTAGGGGGTGCGATTGTTAATACAGACTAATGCATTGCATAAACAATGCATTAGGCTGTACCAAGATGGCGATTTTAAAACATGGCAGCGATGAAAGCCTTCACAAGACTTCCCGCTGCCATGTTAGACCAGCGGCACTCAGCGATCTCACCACTGATGTCCCAATTGGACTGAAGAATGGTGCACAGCACCGTTTTTAATTCATTTAGAATCCACGACCATCTTTGCTGCGCCGTCTAAGGAGTTGAATAGCGCGGGTGGCGCCACCCCCCGTGCTGTAACTGGCGGGTGTTAGCTGCTAACACCCGGCAGCTGTGAAATGGGATCGCAGCGCATCTTACCGGTGATATGATGTACTCATACATCATAGGTCAGTAAGGGGTTAATGGGGTTCAAGGTCAAGTCGAACACTAAAGTTCGAGGTACAACTCAAACTCAAACATTTAACTGTTCATTCATCACTACACTCAGTTTTACAATCGGGGGCAAGTGTACTCTGCCACCATACAAGCGCCAATATACCCTACAGCACTGCCAAAAAGCGAACACATAGTGGTGAGACATTGTCTCAGGTCGAATTACATAACAATGAATACAACAATGATCCATCACAGAAGCAAAATAACCCCTAACATCCAGGAACTCATAGGTAATGTCTTCTCTGATGAGTTGTTCTCTTCTCTCATGAATTGTTCTTTCTCCCTTTTCTTCCCTTTTATTCTCCATCCGACTAAGATCGCCATGGTGACTTCTCCCATCCACAACTCATCCCTTCAGAATTTACCATACAAACATCTTATACTTCTCACTTTTCCAGCACTTCCATACCAATTCCTACCTCTGGTATGGGCATACATCATTAAATAAGTAGCTAGTAATGTTGCCCACCATTAATTAGGTATGTATATAGACCTCCAGTAGGAAGGGATATATGCCCACTTTAGGTAGCTATACAGTCCCCTGTACAAAGGTAGGTATATATGCCCCCTGTTGGTAGATAGGTAGGTAGGTATACACCCCCATGTAAGTATATAGCCCCCAATAGATAGGTAGGTATATTTCCCCTGTAGGTATTCTGCCCCCTGTTGATAGTGAGGCATACAGCCCCAGGAATTTTACAGCCCCCTTTGTATATATGTTTGAAAGAATACTCCCTCGTGGTAAAGCACAAAAGGGTTTTATAGCACCCGTAGCTATATATAAAACCCCTGTGGGTTTTCCCCCCTGTAGACGGGGTAAAATAATACAGTCCCTGAGGATATTGCCCCTGTAGCTATATAGCCTTCTGTAGGTATACAGCCCAATGTAGGTATACAGATTCCTGTAGGTATACAGCCAAATGTAGGTATACAGATTCCTGTAGGTATACAGCCCAATGTAGATATAGATGTTCATTGTAGATATATAGTCCCCATGTTGGTAGATAGGCCCTCCCTGCTTTTTAAAAAAAAATCCCCAAAAAATTACTCAAAATCTCCCTTCTCCCCCCGCCGAAAAGGTAGCTTTGCTAACTAGTATCCAGCATGGGCGCCATGGAGTCATCACGCCATCTACACTGGGACATTACTCCCAACAACTCTGAGGTCTGATGCCTAGGGATTAAGCCCTGAGTTTTTAACCTAGGAGACAAAGTGGCGCAGGAGGCGCAAGAAGATTGCCTCCGACTCGCAGGAGTAGTCAATCTGCAGTGAATGGCCTAGCTTTCAGTACTTTTTCCCCCCACAGTTCTCAACTTTATGCGTGTCTGCCCCCTCCCACACCCCGCAACCTCATAGCTAAGCCAATGTCTGTCTTATAAACATTACTAAAATTTCCATAAAATACCAATTCAGAGTAAATACAATATCCCAAACCTTATTTTATTTGTTATTTTGTTATAATACATAATATACTTTTTAATAAAGTCTATCTAGGAAAAAAAAATTTTTTTGTTTTATATGTGTGAAAAACAAAAAAAGTCCCCTTGATAAAATTTAAAAAGGGGTTTGTTGCTAAAATGATTGGGTTTTAAATTTAAAAAAAACTTTAAAAAACAACAGCTTTGCAATATTGTTTATTTCAAAGTCCTACTATTTTGGAGCCCTGTTATTTTACTACATCACTTCCAAATCTCTAAAGTCCCCACCTGTTGACCTTATCTTATGGCTGTAGCTGAAAGATCATCACCTTTGAAGACAGGGGGGAGCAGAGAGCCCCCCTGAATGCTTCTGGAGTGGAGGGAGGGGGGGGGGGGGGGAGGGAGGAGGAGGGAGGGGGGGGGGAGGACTCTGGTTCTGTTCCGAGCTGCCTGGATTAAAACCTGTGTTGTGCCTTTCCTCTGCTCTTAACAGTTAAAATGTTACAGCGGACCCTGTCGTTTTCTATTTAAACGATAGTCTTTGGAACTGGACTATACTAATACTATGAGTCAGGCATGTGAAACTTTTTTTCTCTGTATTTGTGAGACATTTGAGTATAGTAACCTCCCTTGTTGTTGCTGGGTTTTGGGAAATTGTAAGTAAGCAGGGGGTATAGGAAAAACCCTGCATCCCCCGCTTATTAGCACACAGCTTCTATTCCCTTACACTCCTAGATCACCCCCTCCTGCAACAACCTGGCGGCACAACAGGGGGGGAAATCTGGGCAAACCCCCCCCCCCCCCCCCCCCTTAAAAGTTACGTACTGCCCGTGTGCTGTTGGAGGGGGGAGAGGGGGCAAACAGACAGACAACTAGCACGCCCCCAGTTTTTATTTCCAGGGACACTGGGGGGTGAAAGTCGTAATGAGACAACTCCTTTAAGAGAGCATTTATAATACTATACCATGAACTACATTTTTCCTTTAAATAAGAGTAAAATATTACAAAGTACCCTAAAAATAGCGGAACCCCTAGTTGAAGGATCACAGCAGATGGAATCTCCCACTAGGACCCATTAGTCAATATTAAATGTCTTCATACAGTGTCTGGCCATTGTGCTAATCCTTCGTAATGTACACAGCAATTGATGCTAGTTTGAATCTTGTCCTACAGCAAGGACACCGATATCTACTGACAGCTCTCATAGATTTGCATATTGTACTATGAAGATTTCAAATGTAAATGTCAGCTTATTTTTCATTTCATATGTTCAACAAAATCAGAAAGATAGAAATGAGATGCTTTTCCTTCCAATCAGTGACACTTTTAGAAAAAAGAAATATTTCATCATTTTACAATCAGCTATTAAATCCAATACTTTTTCTATTTGTGACCTTAAGTATTGTTAAGCAGATTTGAAGACTCCCTTTTACTGAGTAAACAATTCTACATCCTAACATTTCATATTGAAGGGATGTAGTAGAAGGGGTGTACAATTGGTTACTTTATGGCGCAGTGGGCTTTCAATAATAAACTCAGTGGGAATACTTTCAGATTTATGAACTGCAGTAAAGGGTGAAATGTACAGAATTTAAATTAAAATACTTTCCTAAAGAGTAAAATAATAATTCCAACATGCAGCATGTTCTTATGTTGTATGTAAGGACTTGCTTAATCTGTATTAGTTACCTACTTAATGTTCTTTAAACTTCATTTTGCATTATGTTGTTGCATTATGTAATTTTTGGGTTGGGTCCCTTTTTTTTTTTAACAACAATGGTCAACCAAAAACAAAAAAATTTTTAGGTTGAGAACCCCTGAATTGATTTTTAAGAAAGGGGAGAATACATATGGGTGTCAGGGTCGGTTACCCGGGGCAAACCGGGAGTGGATCCTCTGGACCACCGCAAGCAAGGTGTAACAACGCCAGGAGCGGAGTCTAATTGGTTTTTTTTCACCAGAGCCCGCCGCAAAGCGGATGGACTTGTTTTGGGGGTTTTCTACCGGGTCGCTCCCCTGACCTGTTTGGGGCCGAGGTGTGGGGGTAAAAAATCGTTAAGCAGGCTCGTAGTAGGGACGGGCAAAGGTCGGGGGACGGCGGCAAGGTTCGTGGTAAAGGGGACGGGAGGTAGAAGGTACGTACACAGTAGACGCAAGAACAATGGGACGTTTCCCGTGAAGAACAGGGCAAAACAATTCGGCGGGGTATTGGGAAAGAGCAGGACAAAAAATGGGACAGACCCGGGGTGAGAACCAATCCGGGGTGCGTTTCCCCTTTTTAATATGTTGCGACTGCGCATGCCCCTAGGGGGCGAGCGCTCCCCGGCCAGAAAACAGGGGCCGTACCCGGCCCGGGGGCACAGGGGCGGGTTTGGAGGTGAGTAGAGGGCGAGCTGCGAGACCCCGCACCGGGAGGGCGGGATGCGGCAGCGCTCGCAGAGGGGAAATTTGTTTACCCCCTGAACGGGTGTCCCCGCGACCCCCTTGCGGGTTGCGGGAAACCCCCCTTTTACGGGGTTTAAAAACAATTCTTTGTTTTTCGGGCGATTAAAACTTTGTATGAAAGATTCGGCTTTCCAAGAGAAACTGTAATGAAAACTTCTTTTAGGTCAAAATATAAATGTTAAAATCTTTGAGTAACAAGACTTATCTTTTTTTTTTTTGGGGGAAGTGAGTGGACTAAAAAGACCACAATTTATTAAAACAATGGTTAAATAGTAAAGAGTAATTTAAGCTCATGATCGTTGAAATTTGTTCATGTGACTATAACATGTGAAGTTGAGTAATAAGCTGATGATTCAGGCTCAAGAACGTGTCCATCTCTGAATGACGGAGCAGTCACTTTTATTTGTACGGTCTGTTCACTGACAAGTATAAACTAATACCTGATGTTTGATATTTTTCAGTATGTAGTTTTACCCTGTAATACTGGGACGCAGAGGGTGTCAGTATTTTGTGTTGGCTTTTGGAATATGCTGGGCAAAACACTCACTAAAAATAATAATGTCTTTAAATTTTTTTTTGAAAGCAACACGGTGCACCACACATGGATATAGCTGAGTTTAACTTGCCAGTGATATCACGCCTTTTTGTGTTGACTGCTCTTATCTGAAAACAAAAACCTTTGAAAAGCTTTGAAAATTTTAAGATAAAATTTTTTTCCTTAAAACGGGGTTTTTTTTTGTCAGGTTTAGTTTGCTAATTGAACCCGTATGACTTTTTCCTTTGAAGCCTTTTTACTGCTTTGTAAAACTAGAAATCCCCCTCTTTTTGGACAGGGGCTTTTGGGGGTTGTTTTTTTAGTTTTTTGCAAGCAATTTCTCTGTTTATTTGCAACCTTTTGATGCTGGGGGTAAGCTCTTACTTTTGTGCTTAGTACGGAATTTTGCCCATGAATGATGAATGTATAAATACGGGGGGCCACGTATGAAAAAAAGTCTAGGCCCTAAAACCATTTGTCAGAACCAATAAGCACACCTTTCTTTTTTCCAGAGCACTATGTAAATGAAAAGGGAGTTTAAACGGTTGCTATGGGCAACAAGTGAGTTTTAATCTAAAGAGTTTTCAACATGTGGCCTAGGTGTTTGAGCAATTGTTCACCAGTATTCGTGCTGTGCAGCTTTCCCCCCATACACTGGGGCTTTTATTGTTTTACAGGGGAATGTTTTTTTTTTTCAGCATTTGGGTTGTAATTTGGCTGTGCGTGTCATAGGGGACGGGACAAAATTTGCAATTTGAGCTTTTTAATTTATCTTTTTTTTTAAGTTATTTATTTTTTTATATATTGTGTCCCCCCCTCCTAAAGGTTTAGGGGGTTTTCTCAATACCGCTTTTACAGGGATCTTGAGTTTTCTCTCTCTCCCAAGCTTCAAAAACCAGTAGGGGGGTCTTCCTCCCTGTGGGCATTCTTCCCTCACTAAAGATGGTGCATCACATTCCCGTGTGACAAATGGAAGACAGAGGATGTACAGCTTGCCGGGGCCCCCGCAGTGGTCAGTTTCTCTGCCCGCAGAGCGTTACCCCCCTCCACAAGCTCTTTTTAACCAGAACACCTCTTTTGGATAACATTATACAAAAGCCTGAAATGATTAAACAAATGTGAGAAAGCACTCTGCTCCCATCTTTTATCGGGCAGGGGGGTTTGAGGGGAGCAGACTCTTAAGACTGTGTTTTAATGGTGGAGAGCAATTTTTTAAGGCTGTCTTTTATGGATTGTTTATTCGGGGCGATAAAGAGTAATTCCCAGCCCTTCCCCAATGAGCTGTCACGGAGAGTCACAGGAGGAGCGGCAGGAGGTTAAGACAATGAGAACATAGCACAGAAGCAGTCAGCACAGAAAAGCCACTTTCGTTTTGTTTTCACAAAGCTCAGAGTGAAGAGAGTCAGGAACCCAATTCACAGCACGGGGGGTGTGTTCCTGCACATGGGCATACCCCCGGGAACCGGGCTGAAAAAATATAGGGCACCCAATACGCAAAAGGGGATGGCCAACCCCTGGTAAGAAATAAATCTAGCCAAAAAATAGTTAGTTATAGCTACTATTCAAATAATTTTGGGAATACAAAACCAAATTTCAAAGTGCTTATTTTTTTCTATGCCCATCATTTTGATATGATCTTTTTAGCGAGACAAACCCCTTTAAAATCGAAAAAGACCTCTGTGGGGATTTTTTACAAACCTTTTTTTTTTTTTGTGTGTTTCCCCTGCAATGGGGTTTTATTCTACCCCAAGTTATGGGGAATACGCCCCCCGTTTTTAAACTGCAGAGCTGTTTTGAGTCTAATTAGACCCGAGATCTTTTAGTACTGGGGGCCCCGCAATGATTTGACCGCCCGGGCCCGGATGCGGAAGCCTGAAAGCTTCTTGTTGATGTGTATATACGGTGCTATTACAGTAACCTATTAAGCAATTGGGAAAGGTAGGGATAGCAGTAGTCTTATTCCCTGTCTTCTCATTGGAGAGGTTCTGCTGTCGCTAAAGCAAGTCTATCACTCCTTGTACTGCAACAATTAGGGCCTTATGTATGAACAGTTTAGGTCTAAAACTAACTTTGTTGCAATAGCGTTACTATGGGCAAAAAAGTGAGTTTTAGACTATAAGACGTTTTATACATGTGGCTTTGTGTGGTAGCTGTGAAACTTGTGTAGAGTGTTCCACAACTGACTGGACTGGACCACTAATAGTCATTGGGTGGTCGGAATGTAGTTAAATACTATCAGGAGTTGATTGACATAATTATATTTGACACTTATATATCAACGCCTTTATTCGCTAATACTAAATACCTTTTTAGCTTGAAGAAATCAAATTCCTTTTTTTTTTTTCTCTTTTTATAAAAGGTGTTGAATATGTTGTTACCTTCAAGCAATGTGAACTGAATTCCGGTTTCCCTTTCGAAATTGGAAAAGGGTCTAATTTACTTTTCTGTGCAATGTAGATAAAATTTAGATAAAAGCCTAAAACCTCTATTCATCTCAGCCTGAAATCAACCAGGTGGGTGGTTCTCAAAAAGATAATGGAAAAGCTTGCCAATATTTTAAGAAAACATATTTAAGTGAATTACATACTGACTAGCAGAGTACATTCAACTACTAGCCAACAGTGCTTTAAAATACTGCAGTATAAACAAATTAGTGTTGGATATCACAAATGCACTCCTGTATGGTACAGTTTGTAATAGGTGTTACACTAGATCCTACTCCCTTGTTTGACTAATCTATTAGGACAGCTAATATAAAATTGGAGTACTTTCCAATTAAACGTTAATAACAAGAATAGTTTGAAGTCTTTAACTTTATGTGACCCTGGTTGTGTGATTTTTGGACGATTTCTAAAGTTTTTTTTTTTTTTATATATATTTTTAAATTGTTCTACCAGATTATATTTGCAATGGCTGGATGACCTTTTGTTCTGTGTATGGCTTTGAAGTCCTGATGACTGAAGCACCACCATGGCAAACACGCAAATTCTGAATATGAAATACTTCTCAAAGAGAGAAATGTGAGTTACACGCCGTGTGACGTTGCAATAAACATTTTGAATACAGTTTCTCCATATTAGTACATTGTAAGAAACATACTCAAACATCAATCAACAGAAATACTTTTTCAACTACGGCTCACTTTATATGTATCAAAGTGCCATAGTAACTGCGCCAAGAACGGTCTCTTGCTCTTCTTGACACTGCTACTGTATGCTGGTAACTTGAATGGAAAATCGCTGTATAGTAATTATTATGCAAAAGACTCTTTAATGTATCAGCTGGAATCTCCAATTGATCTGTCTAGATAGTTTGAGTTTTACTGTATGCATCAGTGTTTTGTGTCATTTGCCTATACTCTGCAAGAAAATATTGTTTACTAGATTTGATGATTGGGTCGCGGTAGCTTTTAAGCTCGTCCGTGTCAAATATAGATGCAAATCAGGGTAGGATAGAGTTGGCATGTCTAGAAGCTCTCTGGATGAATCTCTGGATTGAATAAGGCTTTCCTCTGGTTCCTCGTGTAGCTCAAGGATGTAGCATTAGTGTCCTACAAATAGAAAGTATATCCATGTGATAATTAAGGGCCCATACTGAAAAATGGGCCTAGTCACTTAAAGAATAGGATTTGTGATGCATCTCCAGGAGATATGTTGTTACAGTGAAAATGTGGGGTTCCCAATGAAATAACAATTCTGCGAGCGCCTCTTCTTTTTGAGATTCGTGTTGTGATTCTTTCCTCTGTTAACCCTCTAGATAATATATTTTAGTGATCTGAGATGGTGTTAATATTGCCGGATGTTCAAGGGGGTATGTCCCTGCATGATGTAACCTGTCTCTGTCTGCTGTCTCTGAGGTTGGGACAAATTTCTAGCATGTGCGCAGTAGGACTACCTCCTCAACTGACAGAAAAACACCATCTTTACACTACTGTTGTAACTTAATTTTCTGAAGATAGGTATAAAAAGGAGGCAGTCACAATCAAGGAGTTATAAAAAGAAAGAGTGCTCAGGAAATTGTTTATTTCGATGGGAAACAGAGACAAGTATTTATTTAAGCAGACAGTAGTATCGGGGAATAGCAATGGTCTCTTTTAGCTACTGTTCTGCATCAAGTAGTAATAGCATTTGCTAGCCAGACTATCACTAGAGGGTGTCATACGATACAATTAGCATTCAAGTTTCTTAGCTTTAAGAAATTCAAATATATTTGTAGCTCCCCCTTAGGGTTAAGTGCTGAAAACCATTTTTAAATTATTTAATTATCATCCTGTGGGCAGGAGATGAATGAGAGCTCTGAGACATAAAGATAGTTCAACATTTTTGGGGTCCTAAAAGTGCCATTTTGGGACATCCCAATACCCAATTTTTTTTCTCTTAGCCTAACCTTTGGTTTTTTGGTCCATCTAATGTCCTAGGCCCTTTCTGTAAAATTAATCTTAAAAATTGAAGGATAGAGAAGGTAATGTGTTGATTATAAGTTTTTTGACTTGGCTATATCTTACCATTTTAGTAGCACGTCGGTTGCGCTAAGCAGGGACACGACGCTACAGCATTCACTTCCAGTCTGACATCACTTTTGGTTATCATAACATAGGTAACCTTTATGTTCCTATTATGGTAACTAGAAAGTTATGTTGGAGTCTAGCCGGGAAGCAATGCAACACAGAAGGGCATAAAGCGGAAATTAAGGTGTAACTTGATATAATATACCTAACCATGGTTATGGATAGAGATGAGAAGTTGTGAATCGATTTCTAACGAAGTGGATTGTTAGGGAATTTGTCAGGAAACCTTCGAGTTATCGGAACGAGCCGAACTTGGGAGGTACTTGGGAGTGAATGAAGTGTGCTCGTGTTTTGATTGATAAAATGGGCTGGCCCGAGAACATGGCCGCTACAGTGGTCGCAAAGCACTCTGGGAGGAAGGAAAGAGGGCATAGCCTGTCATGACATGTGCAGAGGTGAATAGCTAATCAGGACCCGAGCTCGGGAGTGATCAGCTAGGTGAGCGGCACTAGCACTATATGAAGGTTCCTGGGCGCGATGCCGGGAGTCACACTCCTCTCACTGTGTCATCAGGGGAGGTTGATGCCGGCGGATCTGATTAGGGCTGTGTACTTGATGAATTGATTTTTAATTAAGAGCGATTTTCTGTGGTGGTGTGCTCAGCTTGTCTCGCAGAGTGACTGTTCTCTTAATGTTCTATTTTAATTGGAGTTTGGGGTATTGGATCTGAAATCCAGTGTGCGTTGCACTTGCAAACTGTTTCATTATACTTGTGATCCTCAATATCCAAGTGGGGAGCTAAAGCCTGATCCTGTGTATTCATTTAGAAGAAAGACAGCTCGTTGTTTTAACAAGTCAAAATACACACTGTCATTTTGTGGTTGTACTGCTCAATTCTATTTTGCGCAATTTACATCAGGGGTTACAGTTAAGCGTTGTTTTGGTCTATGCGGTTGTGCTGACAAAATAACGTGCTTTTTCAGAACGCCAAAGAATATATAAATTTGGTTCTGTGGCTATTCACAGGACAACGGTTAATTACATGTATCTACTTGTTGTGCTGGCGTAGAAACACGCATTGTAACACGCTAGCAAAGCTTAGCTACGTTTGGTGCGGGCTTCAATTCCGCTTGGCGCAATTTTACATCCAGGGGTTAATTAAGCGTTGTTTTAGCTGGGTGTGCATGACAAAAATAAACGTCTTTTTCAACGCCACAATAATTAAAATTTTTCTTTGTAGTCCTAATTTCACGCAAGCAAAAAGGTATAATTACAACTGTATCTTATTGTTGTGGTGCATAGCAGAAACAAGCACATTTGTAACAACGCTACTAAAAGCTAACTATTTGGTGCGGCCTCGAATTCTTTGGGCAAATGTGTTCGCATCCAGGGGTTAATTACGGGTTGTTTTGGCTGGTTGTGCTGAAAAAATAAACAGTTTTTTTCAACGGCCTAAATATATACAGTTTTCCTGTGTAGCCTAATTACATGTCCCTGAGAAGTTCAAAATAAAAGCGATAGAGTTCTGTTTGTGGCTTTTACACATTATTCAAACACGCGCACAGATGTTTTCGTTAAAACCGACACATTACTCAACGGTAACATTATTATTCCTGGACATTTGTGGGGCGCAATGTTTATCCTCAAGGTTTACCATAGCTTGTTACTGGGATTCATTTGGAACGTCGCAAAAACAGGGTTGTATATGTTATCACAGATGTCTGATTTCTCATCAAACAGTCGTCTGATACATTTTAGAACAGGAACAGTATGTCTCAGACAGGAGAGGAGGGCAGGCTCTGCACCTTGCGAGTGGCAGTGTGGCAGCAATACATTCCTGGTGAACAGGCCCAGCGGTCGCTGCCGCTTAGGGGATGTCGCAGCAGGGATTTCACTCGGGTAGACGGCCACACCTGCAGCTGTCATCTAGGGCCGTATGTTGTTCAGAGCAACATATGGGTTCTTGATTTGGTTGACTAGGTCATCCTCTTCCTCCCAGATGACATCTGACAACCCAGCAGAGAGCCGGTGGGAACCTCAGACACAACACATTAGTTGGCATGGCCCGGGGGAGCGGGTCAGCGGCCCTCACCTGTCCTCTAGCCAGCCTCTGTCTCAGTCTGGTTCCCTCAGCACAGAAATCTACTCATGTGTATGGGCTCAGCGGCCACTTATATGAGCGAGGATGGAATACTTTGTGGAGGGCAGTCAGAGCTACTTGTCAGAGCTAAAGAAATGGGGCCAATATTTGCCTGTTCTTGCAGTAGGCTGGCAAGTATAGATGTGGAGAGTGGCATGGAGAGGTCATGTTGTGGAGAGGGTCAGCCTCGGCATACATAGGACCGGTGATGGAGGACAGCAGTGCACGATGAAACAACAAATAGATGATGATGTAGCCGTACGCACTTGGGAGCGGGTGAGGCAAGGGCTTCATCATCGTCAGGAGATAAAGAGGGGTAGCTCTGATGCATAGGCAGCCTAGCGCAGCCGGCAAGTGGCGTGTGTGGCCTTGAGTCAGCAGGTATCAGCAGCAGTGTGAGGTCGGGATGCCAAGCGGCTCATCGGGGTAGAGAAAACCCCGCTTTCGCAGGGAGGTCCAAGGAAAGACACTACAACACATAGCAGCACAGGGGTCCCTTGCTCAGCGAAATTCCTAGGGGGGCTGCGGCTGGCAAGTAGGTCACTCAGTGCGGAGCAGTTGGCGGTAAAATCGATAATCGGCGTTGGATGTGGCAGTTCTTTGCTTGACACGGAGGAGCGAATATGGGAATATGGTAGATTCTGTGGGCAGAACAGAAAGTGAAGCGGGTTGGGGCCGAGGGGGCTAAACTTTGGGCACCACAGGCCCTGTGTTTACACTTGCAGCGTCCACATTCCGGTGGTGGGTGAAAGTTTGTCTCAGATGTGGTGGTCCATCCACTGACGCAGCAACAGCAGCAGCACTCCAGTGGCACGCATGCCATTTCCGTCGCGTCACGGCTCCACCACTTCTGCAGAAAGGAGCTGTTTGTCTTTCCCATCATATATTGGTAAGATGCTCCACTACTCCTCGCCACTCATGTGGCGCCAGCAGTCGTCTCAGCGACGGGCGATTGCAAAGAGACATAGTATGCTATCCAAACCATCTAAGGTGCGCAGCTGGGGTCCGTGCTCCTGTCAAAGTTGTTGGTACTGCAGTCCCTCCCTTTCCAAGCAGTTAATTTTTTTTCCAAAAGCAGACAGCATTCATAAGATGCTAGAACAGAAGGTGGGCAGTCCTTGAGCTTATTGGTTTGTTCCAGCGAGCACGGCAGAACGGACGTTTTCTGGAGCTGAACTACGGTCAGGGCCGTACGCTTGTGCCTTTAGGCACCACTGGCCGTGAATGTGCTTCCAGCCAAGGACTACAACACTTGGACCAGGAGGACGCCGCCTTTCTCCTAGTTGTCAAATGCTTGACACACTGCGCTAATGGTCCTAGCCTCCTTCCTCACACGACCAACCACCATCTCAGCCTCCACATTAGTAATGCTCATATCCACTTTGTGTTGGGCACAGCGCGGTGTTCAAACGCAGTGTTCTACACTGGCTTGCTCGGCGATTACGAAGTCAAACAGGGTAGGAACTGCTATTCACCGCGTCCTGCAGCGATGAGTGAAATGATGTGTGGCTTTCCTCCGCGCCACACTGCACAATTCGGAACAATGGGTGAAGGACAATGCGAGGAACATGGTGTCGCGCTGCTCCGAGAGGGATGGGTCCATGCGCCATGACATTGGCGCATCCGTTCACAACTTGGACGACGTGTTCATATGGTTGTGACAAGGTTCCTGAAGTCTTCGCACCGATCTCAGACAAAAATTGTCTTGAAAATGGCAGGATAAAACTGTGCATGCACTTTATCCATTCGTAAGAAAGCCAGGAACACCCTCTGAGTTGCAAGCCGGCAGACGCGGCCTTCCCCCACATACACGCTCTGATAGGTGATATGCGTTGTTTTCCACCGCGCTGGAATTCCAGCCTGCACATGCTTGGACCGACTGTATGACAGATGGAAAAGGTCATTAATCGCGATTTTTTTGAGATGATCCAGGCAGACAGAAGTTCCTCACCTGTGCAACTTTGATGTCAGCCAGTGGCAGCTCATGCGTGTGAACCCTTAGACAGTTTGTTGAGGGCGCATTCGAGGGTGGCACGTTTATTGTCAGTAGCCAGGACTACGGGAATGAAATAACGTCATTCACTGCTTCATGTCCTGGATCAGATGCTGAAAAATCTGTCTGGTGTAGGCAGGGGATTCGGAGACGTGGCGCTATTCTCGTGGCTACATCAGTCCGGTGGGGATGAATGTGGGAGGAGGAGAGTTGAGGGTCATATGGAGCAGAAGCTTTTTGTCTGTGAAATGAGTTGGTTTTTTACCCACGGTGACAAGAAAGGGAGGGCAGGAGCAGCTGGAGGAGGTGGATGGTGATGAGGAAGATGGTCGATGGACCCAAGCACGCCGGTGTGCAGTACGGTATACAGTGGATGATGGTACGGCAGGGAGCCTCCTCGCAGTCACTTGTGCAGTATGGCCTCGTCAGAGCATGCTCTTATTGTGCCTGGCTTGTTGTGACAGCCGAATAGACAGCAACGGCAGTGGGTGTGACTCTGGCTATCCACCTATTGGACCCTCGCTACCGGTCCCCGCAAATTGGGAGCTTGTTTCCGCCTATTGAGAGGGGAAGACAAACTTCAAAATACTATAGGGAAATCACTCCGTATCGTTGGCCGCTGCCTTGTGCTTCGGCATCGTCCCTCCTCTGACAGGTCTGACTCCGGGGGGTTGCTCGAGCGGCTCACGGTAGTACGTGCGCGGCTTGCTGGTGGGAAGGATGGGGGTGGTAGGAGCAGTACCAGCTCGCGATCAGTGTAACCTAGTATGGAGTGCATGTGAGCAAGCTTCCTGTTTACCCGCCTAGTGAGGAGGGCGAGACGTCGTGCCCTCCGTCCCGCCCGAGGCTAGCAGCACGGCACATCCATCGGAGCAGTCCCTGAACCAACAGGTTGTGCTACTTGGACCCAGCACTCTTGCCCCTCAAGTTAGAAGATCAGTGGACTACTGGGCAGCCTAATACTGGAAGTGTGGCCGCAAACTTGCTGAGTTGCAGATGGAGAAGAGTGCTGTCATGCACTCCTGGCTGTAGTGTGGCATCAGAGGGGTGTTCGTGCGGGCGAGGGGGCCATCGTTACCCGCCAAGGAGAACCCGCTTGTCCACGGGAAATGTGGAACGACCTGACTTTTGTCAAGATGATCAGTCGTGGTTAGGCCAGGGTTTCCACACCACCAGAATGCTTCGGCGTCGAGTCTGGGTCAATAACTACAGCTGCGCTCAGACCACTATTCTGATGGCCGCCACCCGCCTGAGCACATATCTGCTGCCAGTTTCTCCATCTGCCTTTAACACCTATCTTTACCAGGGCATGGTATTGCCACCAACTTCAACTCATCTGTCATTGTGCCACTCTTTGACCTCATGTGCTGCTTCTGTTGCCTGTTGCGTAGTACATTCCCATATGTCATTGTGCGCACTGTCTGACTCCTGACTGCTGCTGTGGCTGCTGTGCTGATGTCCTCCACACTGTGTCATTGTGCCTTGCCTGAACCTAATGCTGCTGCTCGCGTGACTCCGCTTCAGGTCCATGTGCACTGTCTGAGACCTAATACTGTTTTTAGCTTGTCGCCTTCAAGAATGTCATTGTGGCCACCTGCTGAACTATGCTTGCTGCATGTTGTGCCTCACCTAGTGTGATTGTGCCACTCTGTGCCTAATTCTTGTGTTTGCACTCACAGAATGTCTTTGTGTCCACTGCCTGGACCTTCATGCTGCTAGTGGATTGGCCGCCGTCACTCGCCACACTCTGTCACTAATGCTTTGCCTAGCTGAGCTTTCAGCTTTATTTTTTAAGCTTTTCGCTGGCATGACTTTATAGTGGGCTACATTCCGCTTCAGTTTTTTGTTTTTTTTGTCCAGTTTTGCCTCTTAAGTTGTCTCAGGCAATTTCTTAATAGTGAGAAGCTGATTCTAAGAAGGCGGCAGGGCTGTTCATCTTCGTTTTATTACTAAAAACACAACATTGTATGAGACCAAACCTCAAGCGTCCGCTCTGCAATATTTAAGCATAGGGCAATCGTTTCTACAGCACCCTTGCCAGGCTCGTGTTGCAGCTGGAAATAGCTCGATTTTTAACGCGATTGGCCGATAGTAATTCGGATACGAAAAACAAATTTTGTCGGAAAATGTTCGTCGAAGTGGTCCGAATCGAATTTTTTGTGGGGGAGAATTCGCGCCATCTTAGTTATGGAGATTTAGATGGGGAAAAAACTGGGGGAAATGTTATTCACAAGGGTTTTATGATTGGCAGAAATAGTGTTGTAATCTTCCAATATTATATCTTTACATGAAAAACTTATCTGAAAAAGAGGTTGTACGGTTCCTATCATAAAAAAAAAAAATAGAATAAGCTGTTATTTTCAATGTAAATAAAAAACAATAAAAACAAACAAAGTGTTACCAACTTCCTATTCTTACACTCCTTTGCTCCAAAAACAGCGGTTTTCGCTTGGTTTTTTCTATTTATTTTCTTATTTTTTCAAAACAGAGTGAGTCCATTAAAAACAGGCGCGTGATTGGCTGCAGCCGTCTGGGCTTGTAGTCTTTACTTTAATTGTTTTGTTCAGAAATGCTCTTTTAGACAAAGAATGGTGATTTAAGGGTAGAAGTGGCACATGACCGTGTGTAGCCGAAATTCAGTTAGCTGCGTTGATGTCTCCATTGGAGAAGTGTATTAGTAATAGATAGAAGGTTTGTAAGGGTTTGTCAGGATTTTACTTCCAGTGGAAACTGCACCTACTTATGTCAATAGGCTCTGGTTGGTGTGGCATTTGGTAAGGATACTTTAGATACCAGTCGTAACATAGGTTCGAGTGGATGCAATCTTTTTTGGGGAAAAAACTTATATTTTCATAGTTTAAGTTTACTAAGTTTACTTTTAAGAGATATCATGTTAATGAATAACTTTTTGCAATGGGAATGCTCATATAATAAAGTGTCCCATCTGTTCTTCTTCCTTTCTACCCCCATTCTGGTTGGTTCTTCCAGTTTTCTTTATCTAAATTTTTAAACCAAATTCTAAATGACGTTCTATAAGATTTTTTGCTACAAGATGTCTCCATACATATGTTGTTTCTCAGTCCTTGTTCTTACATGCTGTAAAATTGTAGAGTTTGAAATATTATCGTTTCAACCGACATTAACTTTAGGGAACCACATGAGAAAAGGTAAATGCAGAGGAAAGACACAAA